>CAMPET010000014.1:607187-628110 GCA_946803715.1 Beroe ovata | reverse complement strand
TGTGTGTGTGTTTGCGTGTCTATGTCTGTGTCTGTGTGTCCATTGTCTTATCGGTTATGGGAGTAGAATCTGTGCTGAGAATATGTTCCTGAGTCAGAGCTGTGTCCGGCATTATGTTTAGCAGACGGACACAGGTCCTGCATAATCGTGAATTTACGAATGAGAGTAAATGTTTGCGTCCATGTGTGGTATTGGCAAATCTCAATATTTAGTAATAGAGAGCTTAAGAGAGGTTTTCTGGATTGTCTTAACGAAGTTTCAGCGATTGAAAAGGGGGTTATCAACTTCAGGATGGTGGTTGTGCAACTTCAGAAATTGTCAGGAAATCGTGTAGGTACTATAAATCACTCACCTTCATCCTGCTTCTGAACGTTGTTGATGGTCAGTGTGCTCTTGTCTGATTCAGCATACCATGAAAACCTGAAATAAGTTGTAAGAAATGAGGAGTTTACCATAGCTTCCCCAGAGAGTCGTAAGATTGAGCGTGGGTGGACTGTGTGTGTGTCTGCGTGTGTCTGTGTCTGTGAATGTGCGACGTGTTTCTCTTGTCTATTAGTGGGGAAGGGCGAGAAAAAGCCAATTTCCATGAAACCAAACTTCTGAGGTTAAGCTGACTCCTCCCTTCATTCGTATACCAGGAGAAAGACAGAATACCATTTGTTTAGTCCCATCTGAGTCAAGCAGCAAATTATGGGACCAGCCATTAGGAGATTAGAGTATACTAATCCTCCATAGTCAGTGTATGGAGAGCGTTGCCTTAATTATCTCTCTCAAATTAACAGTTAGAATACACTCGGAGCCTCACAAACAAACACACAAGTTCACACACACATGTTTGACATGGAAATTCAATTGATATTTACATTTTAGTATGATACCATATGACTTGGAATATTCATTGAGAATTATGTTGTATACGTCACAGTGCGATAACGTTTTGTGTGTGGGCGTGTATGTCCGTGTGTGTGTTAATGCGTGTGTTAGTGCGTTCACGCATTGAATAATCATACTGCTGATAATAGATATATGTCGAAAACCGCAAGGTTTTCACTTATAATTTTGTAACCATGTTTCTAGTCCATTTCACGTAAAACACACACATTGATAATCTGACACTTGAGAAGACTTGTATGCTCGTATGTATGTATGCTTGTTTGTTTGTTAGTTAGTTAGTTTGTTTGTTTGTGCGAGCCAGTTGGTAGTCCCCCCTTGACACCTGCTCTCGTTGACACCTGCTCTCATTGGTGTACATAATTACCGGTGCTGGGAAACGGTGTCAAAAAGAGTACATGTTTTTAACATGTTAATGTAGGGCTAGTCCTCTTTCATCCTAAGTTTAAACCATGAAATTCCCCCCATGTACTTTGCAGGATGAAATTTGCATGATGCAAGCTGCACTCATGTTGTTGAGTGAGGGAGCAGAAGTTAATCTCAGTGTATAATATAATAGCACGCTCACTATTTCCCATACTCTCAAACGACAGTAGTTACAATCGACGCTCAAACGAATTACAGTTCTCTATGTTAAAGGGATTCCGAGCACACGCTGTATGTGGTGTGTGTGTGTTTTTGAGTGTGTGTGAGTGTGTTTGTGTGTCTGTGTTTGTGTCTATGTCTATGAATCCCTGTGTGTGCGTGTGTTGTGTGTTTGTGTGTCAGTGGAAAGAATACACATTTCTGTAGTAGCTGATGACACACAACCAAACATCGAGCTATATTCACTCAGGATTATAAATTAGTTCTCTCATTATCACTAATTATCTCTCTAATTATCTAGCTAATTAGGGTAGAACGAGTCGCTGAACGAATGCTTTCCCGTCACTCACATTTCTCTCTTTCCTAGCACTCATATAACTCCCTCATAGCACTTTGTCGACTTGGGATTGAGTCCGGGGTGGACTCGTGATAACCATCAATCATGGATGAAGATTGAAGGGGGGTGTGTGGACTGTGGAGAGATGCAGCTACTGGGATATGAATTCCGATGCGTAAATTGACAGCTAGTTAACACCTCTATTGAAAGATACCCGTCATATTTCAGTTGACGTTAAACTATATGCAGGTGATGACAGTTTGCAGAGACTAGCAATTTGGCTGGCATATTAACAATACTACTGGAGCAATATTTCAATCGTATTCGGTATTTGGGCGTGAGGCGGCGCGTTTCCATGGAGATATAAGCGTACGCACTACGCAGTGTGTTGCCATGGGAATTGCACACGTGCAAAGTACAAACCTGTCACTATTCATGATCTGTACATTATCACGTAGCCACATGTACTCTGAATTCAGAGCTCCGGCACTGCACTGTATTGATCTACTCGTTCCTTGTAGTGGATTGCTTGTCTTGGGAATCACGTCAACCGACATTCGGCCTAGGGAGAAGTTTCACAAGTCACAGTCAGACAGACAGAAAGACAGACAGACAGTCAGACAGACAGACAGACAGTCAGACAGACAGACAGACAGACTGACAGACAGACAGACAGACACAAATACATATTATAGTGTACACTGTACACACTAAAGAGGGAGTTTGAGCCACCTGGTCGAGCGGTTCACCAGGAATTAGATCAGCAGTTCACTAGCCATCGATATGTACATAATACGAATGGGTCGTGATTCCTGTGCTACAGCTTCCATTTCATTACAATAGGTACAGCGTAGTTATTGACTACAAGCATATCATATTGAGGGTAATCTGTGCTATGATTACACCGGGATATAATAATATGGCAGTGATATTTGGATAGGACTTTCTGATTCTGATTCTTTTTGCACTTATGTCATACATTACTATAAGTATTGGTATGTGCTCACTTGATCGAACTATAATCTTGGCTTCAATAAATTTGGTGTCTGCAGATGTCTGCACATAGACTCCATAGCCACCTGAGTTGACAGACTGGATGCCTGTAGGAGATTTGTAGTATAGAACATATATCCGTATTAATAACTGATATACAACCAAACAATGGATTAATTTAGTATCAACATACCTTTGAAGAATATAGACAATTTGTCCCGACTTCTTGGAGGCATTGCTCCTCCTTGCAGTTTGAGCCAATCAATGCCATCTGGTTGTGGCATTGGGTCTCCCCCTGGTAGAAGAAATTACATGTTCATAAAGCACTTAAACATCACACAATAAACACCCATCTATACACTTACCAACTGCAATTCTCAGGTGAGCATAACTTCCCTCTGCAACAACTTGTGTTTCAGGAGTAACAAAATAGCAGGCCGGATTTGTAACTGAGCAGATTTATGGAATGGTTTACAAACATTATCAATAATCAACTACATCGTTGCAGTTTGAAAGAAAAATGTATTGAGTGTACTGTATCCACATACTATTGGAGCCTCTCATCCCAGGCTCAATATAGGCAGCGCCATTTGGAATTAAAGTCTGCACAATCCAAAAAAGTAGCATGGTATCAGCTCTCAGTCATTACTCCTGTGACTGAAGAACTGTTGGTAAAAAATGGTACAAATAAGGCACAAATAATGTGATTTACTAATGGAGTTATCTAACAAAATAATAGAAAAAAGAAGTTAAGGAAAAATATGATGAGAGTTGAATCATTTATTCATAGGGTTTACTTTGTAAGCAGATGAAAGTACAGCTTGTTATTAAAAACAAGACAGAAAAATTAAAATTTGGAGAGAATAAAGAATCAGAATCGAATCTTCCACTGATATTCAGATAATGCGACTTCAATCCATCATAAATACATCCAAGAACTCGGAAGGGGAGACCAACTTTCAAGAAACATACTGTGTTCATTAACAATAACACAAGAAGTGTGTATTGCCATCAAAATAGAGATTTCAAAAATTTGGAGTAAAAATTTGGAGTATTTATTAAATGTTAATTCACAAAACTAAATATTCATTCAATATTTTGATAATAATAATATAATATTACGAATATTACGAAATATTCTTTTGAGATATTGGTCATGTAAAGAGCACAGCACAAAAATCATAACTTATCAAAAATAATTACTTATCAAAAATAATGAATAAAACTTTTTGACTTCAGGAAACACTGTTCTGACATTTCACCCTTCATAAATCCAATTCATTGAATTATGTACCCATACAGGGTCTTCAGTTAAGTTCCATTGTTCCTAGAAACTATGCTATAATTCAATAATAACAATGACCAAATAACAACAGTTTAACTTCTATAATAGTAGCAATAGTTGCCGAAATTATAAAAAACGTACATTGTTCCTAGAAACTATGCTATAATTCAATAATAACAATGACCAAATAGCAACAGTAACTTCTATAATAGTAGCAATAATTTGCCTAAATTATAAAAAACGTATATTGTATGGACTATGAAACTGAAATAAATATTAAATCGTTTCACCACGACTCGAGATTAAACCGCGCGGCTGTGCGCGATTTTAGGAACGGAAATACGATTAGCATTTGGCAGCTTCTTATAATGTAATTATGCATTAATTCTGAAGTGCATAAAATGATGCATTAGGATCGATGATGCGCTGCGCGCCTGCACGCGGCGGCACACAATTTGATTTTAGCAACCGTGATTAATTTTCACCGCTTAAAATTGCAATCCTGCTATATTGAACACGATCATATCCGCGGCCGCGCGCGGCGCGCGTCTACTCACGCCGAGCTTTCAAATTTGTTTTCGAAATAGATAAAAACAATTTGAAATAATTTGTGTAAATAACAGCTGTTCATCAGAAAGAAACACCAAGCAACCGCGCCGCGCATTAAATCTTCAACTTGATTTGAAATATCATAAAAAATTTGATATAAATTCGAGTTATCAGTAATCATATGATTTCAAGAGTCAAAACTTAAGATATTATTTCGTTCTCTCTAATTTATTTCAATTATTACCTACCTACAACTGTTTCAAAATGAGTTGATGTCGCTTATTTGATAAATAGGATAATTAGTGTACTAACGAACATATGTATATTTGATTTTATGTTTTCTGGCATTCAATTGCTTGTAAGTATTGTGGTGATTGAATACCAATGAATGCCATAGCTTAAATCTCACTGAAAAGAGGATAGAGTTGCTTGTCTATTTATTTACCATTTAGATGTGCTACTCTTATCTATTTACTTATAAGGTTGTAATTGAGATGGTTAGGGATTATTGTTTATTCTCCTAGGTGATGGAGATGATTGAGACATAATAAATTTGGATCAGACAAAGTTTTCAATAGGATGAAGAGCCACGTGCATTTTTTCTTTCTATTAGTCATCATAAAGTGTACATCACAGTTCAATTTAGACACACAATCAGTTCATGTTGTCAAGAGTAATAATGGTTTATTTGGATTTACAGTTGCATTGCATAAATCATCAAGTGAGAATTTGCTCCTTGTGGGGTCACCAAATGCAGACACTGATCAAGAAGGGGTTATTGAAGGCGGGGCTCTGTTCAAGTGTCCCATTCCTCGCCTAAATGAAATAAAAGGTGATGCTGTTGACTGTAGCTCACAGATTGAAATCTTCAATGATGGTGGTAATGAATATTATAGTTTATATGGAGATGTTGGACAACAGAATGATTTTTATGTTGTTCCTGCTCAAAATAAGAGTCATCAGTTTCTTGGTGTTGCCCTTCAAGCCTCTGATTCGCATGTTGTCGTTTGTGCTCATCGTTTTGAGTACCGTTATTGGCTCCAAAGCTACATCGAAGACCTCCCTAGGCAGTTAGTTGGTCGCTGTCTTGTGGTGAGTAATGGAATAGGTAATCAAACTTTAATGCTCTTCCCTCAAATGCATGATATATTGAAATAAGTTGTAAATCATCCGTTTACAGGCAAACAGAGACTTTGATGATCTGGAGGTTAGAGATTTGATGCCCTGCGATAATGGAGATGACTCAGGATATGAAAGCTATGGGTATTGTGAGGCAGGGATTGCAGCATCATTGAGTGGCAATGATCTTGTCATGGGTTTGAGCATATATCCTGTTGAATCATATTTATTTATTTATCATAATGGTAATGGTATTGCTAATGATATGTGGTTATATGATTTGTTGTATTTTGATTAAACCCCTTTTCCGGTTAGGTGCTCCTGGTAGGCACAAATCTCTCGGGGGTGCTTTCTTGATAGATTTGGACAGTTTCTCTGATGCAACAGAGGAAATGACTAGAATACCCGAGCCTGCAAATGACAACGAAATGAACAAGTATGTTGGGTACAGTTCTGTGATTTGCAACATGGATAAGGATGATTCAAACGGAATGGAGATTATCCTTGGTGGACCTAGGGGAAGCACTTACAAAGGAGAGGTTAGAAGTCCTATTTTGTGATAAATGACTCCTCACATTTGCCTGAAATTACTGACTCACCTTATTGTAGGTGAAAATATTCTCGAAAATGAGGACTGAGTATACCGACCAAGGCGAATCAAGAACCGTCCGTGATTTTGACAAATTCCAAAATTCTCTGGATCCCAACTTTGACTACACGTTCTCTGGTGAACAGATGGGTAGCTACTTCGGCCACAGTCTTGCCTGTACCGATGTCAATGGTGATGGATTGGATGATTTGATTGTGGGCGCGCCCTGGTACACGGAATATAACGGTGACATTCTTGCAGATACAGGTTTGAATGGAGAAACACAGAGACAATGTCATACAAACACACTCCATTTCACCCGAACCACATTCCATACACAACATGATGTGTAAATTGACGTCCAGGTCGCATTTACGTCTTGTATGGTTCTGATTATCTTGATGATACGGATCTCCTGGAAAACCCCATGAAGATAACAGGGAAGCAGGGCGGCGCCGCATTTGGCTTCTCCCTGGCATCAGCTGGTGATATGAATGAGGATAGCTACATGGACGTGTTTGTGGGAGCTCCGTATCATGACAACGGTCAGGGAGCTGTGTTCCTGTACCTTGGCAGTGAGACAGGATTACAAACTGAGTACTCACAACTCATCAAACCGTCCGTATTGAATGTCCAGGATGGTCTGACTACCTTCGGCTGGAGCATAGCCGGGGGCCGGGACATGGATGGTAACGGGTACAATGATGTTGTGATTGGTGCATATCAGTCTGGACATGCAACTTTCATTCGGAGTAAGAGTATCATCAGAGTCAATCCAACCCTGGACTTCCTCTTTACCAAGTTCAACAAAACACGCCAAGTGACAAACCTACAGGTAACACACGACACATGAATCAGACACATAACACAGTACATGTTACACAGATACACAGGAACACACATATCTAACACACTCCCAATCCAGGTTTGTATGGAGTATGAAGCTAATCTGGAAGGAGAACCCCTCACCACCGACTCCCTCCCCGTGATTTTCAAGATTAAGCTCGACACCGGAGACGGCTTCTCCCGTCTCAGTTTTCTGTTCGAGGACGGCGGAACTGGGAGTGTGTGGGGCGGGAAACTGGACGTATCCACGGCGGGCCTGTCCAAAGCCTGCACCAGCCCCATCGACATAGCCTATGATAACTCCACGGGAAATGTGCAGCCCATGCCTGTGAGTTTTGAGGCAAGTCTAGATGATGTCCTGGGCCTCAGCTCGCTGATACTTGACCAGGGCCTGATAAAAGCAGCTGAGAAAGACCTCACTATTCAGTCTAATTGTCACCCTGAAACTGGTGTTTGTAATGTTGATATGAAGATCGCAGTGGCGGATATCACACTGTTTGACGAGCAGGATATCTACCCTGATGTCGTGTTTTCCTATGTGAAAACTATCACCAAGGAGATAACAGTATCAAACATTGGCACAGCCGAGCTGTATAACTACGCGTATGACATTGTAGTGAATATATCACTACCTGATCTTGTCAAGTTCAATGACTACACGGGAGAGTACATGGCGGTCGATGATAAGGGCTCCTATGTCGAGGTGCACCTGCTAAATGAGGGCCCAATAAACGAGGAATCGGTGAGGGTTCAGAAAATCTCCCTCACATTTGACATTTCCCTGATTACTGAGGTGACTGACCTCATGTTTGGGGTTGAGGCTGTGGTCAATAATCCCACAGAGGATAGTGACCTCAGCAACAATGTGGTGGTGGCTGTTGTTCATGTGGGCAGACTGGCTGATCTGGTGATCAATGGTGGGTCGAACAGGGCAAGAGTACCGTTCAATAACCAGTATACTGTGGTGAATCGAGCTATCGGGTCACCTGAAGTTATCATTAGGTGAGTGAGGATTTGTGATCAGCCACTCCCTAATTACTCCCCACAGCTCCCCCTGTTCCCCTGTATACATGTAGTTGAATATCTCTCCAATAACACTCACTCTTCCCCCAGACACGATTACCTGGTCTCACTTAGCGACTACTCGGTCGAGGGGGAGATTCCTAACATCACAGTGAACATTTACTGGCCACAACAAGTCACCGAACAGAAGCTGTTCATAGTCCCACTGTACAATGTGACTGTGCGGACACATAACAGTGTACAGCACTACTGTACCTACGATACAAGCACGTGGTACCCTTATGTCGAGACTAAGAAATCTCTAGCACTGGATGAGAGTCTAGTCCTTCCTTTACAGGTTAGTGTTACGTCATCACGTCATGGTCATGGTGGCAATACCATATCACCATGACAACAGTCGACACCATATCACCATGGCAACACCATGGCAACACCATGACAACGCATTCCCCCAGGAGCGAGAGACGGAGTTACCAGAATCTGTGGACTGTGCTACCAATCCCGAGCTGTGCAAGAAGATCACGTGTAACTTTGATAGAATTCTGAGTGGGGAGAGTTACACACACGGATTCAAGATGTCTCTACGAGGGAGGGTGAGTGCCCGGGAGTGTCGTACTGATCTATTTCCTTAATCCCTCCAACACAACGTCTCCACCTCCAACTCACTCTCTCTAACTCACTCACACATTATCACACACAGTAACTCTTTCACTCACTCACACTTTAACTCACTCACACATTATCACACACAGTAACTCACTCACACATTATCACACACAGTAACTCACTCACACATTATCACACACAGGTTCACGAAGCTAATCTCTACGACAGCGAAGGAATCACGCTCACGTCTCACGCTGTTATTGCTGGGGCAGGAGAGCTGAAAGACGCGTTTGTACTGCCCATCAAACACTCTGCTTCAGCCACATCCGAGCTCTACCCATCTAAGGTAAGGAATTCCACATCTCACATTCCTTCACATACCTCTCCCCAAAATGTATTAATTTCTACTTGTGTGACGTACTGAATGTTAACACCAGTATCTTAACACTGACACCCGTATGAAAACATTGACATCAGTATGTTAACACCCTCTCTAATAATATGACACCCCCTCACCTCGTGACAAGCCCCCCTCTCTANGTGCAAGAAGATCACGTGTAACTTTGATAGAATTCTAAGTGGGGAGAGTTACACACACGGATTCAAGATGTCTCTAAGAGGGAGGGTGAGTGACTGGGAGTGTGTCGTACTGATCTCCCCTAACAACTCTCCAACACAACGTCTCCACCTCCAACTCACTCACTCTAACTCACTCACACATTATCACACACAGTAACTCACTCACACATTATCACACACAGTAACTCACTCACACATTATCACACACAGGTTCACGAAGCTAATCTCTACGACAGCGAAGGAATCACGCTCACGTCTCACGCTGTTATTGCTGGGGCAGGTGAGCTGAAAGACGCATTTGTACTGCCCATCAAACACTCTGCTTCAGCCACATCCGAGCTCTACCCATCTAAGGTGAGGAATTCCACATCTCACATTCCCTCACATTGCTCTCCACTAACTGTATTTACTACCTGTGTGACGTACTGAATGTTAACACCAATGTTGTTAGCACACTAAATGTTAACAACATTGACACCCGTATGATAACATTGACCCGAGTATGTTAACACCCTCTCGAATAATATGACACCCCCTCACCTCGTGACAAGCCCCCCTCTCTAATAATATGACACCCCCTCACCTCGTGACAAGCCCCCCTCTCTAATAATATGACACCTCCTATCTCAGATCACGAGTCAGAATCTCTTGTGGATCATTATCGGGTCTGTGATCGGTGGACTCCTCTTCCTGGTGCTAATAGTGATCGTCCTGTGGAAATGCGGCTTCTTTAAGCGGAGACAGCCCCCGGCAGTGCGGGCTGATAAGGTGGACGAGGAGGTGGAGATGAAACAACTGGAGTAGGGGGATGTTGTGACGTATTATCGGCGGGGAGGGGGGACATTGGGGTGCGCATTGGGGTGCGTTATGCAGTGGGTGCGTAACTTGTAGGTGGAGATGGGTTATTGTCAAATACAGAGACATCACGTGAAGCTGCTAAAACTTGATCAATAGTGTCAATGCCTCGACATCAGTGACACCAGTGTATTGCCAATGACACCAGTGTCAACTGTGGTAATGACACACAATTAGCGAGTGTAATTCATCATCACTGTGAGTGATTATCTCTAATGTGCTCTCTCTTTACACAATGATATTAGTTCTGATGATAATAATCGATAAGATCGGTATTTCCCCCACAGACACTGCCATTATAATTGTGGTTGCTATGGCTGTGTTGCTATAGCAACAGTTGCTATAGTGGATATTTTACTCTTTGAAATTTATTTGTCAATTTTTATTTTATACTCCCGTAGTAAGTTATGTGATAACACGCTGTTCTTATTTTATAATGTGTGAGTTATTGGGTTGTGATCATAGGAGTTAGAAAGAAGTGTTTGCAATATCAGGGATTGATGGGCATTGATTTTTGCTGTTTTAAGACTTTTTTCTTACCAATTTAGTATTTAACCGTTCGGATTGATTATTTTCTACGGAATATTATTTTATTGAAGGAAAAGTGGAAATTTGGCAACAAGAACAATGATCCATCCCCCCTCTCTCCCCCCAGAATTAGGATAATTACAAAATCACTTAATTGCCCGATAATTACACCTGTCTTTCCTTCACTTTCTCCGAGTATTTATACTCGAATAGTGATGTTCCATATTGCCAGATTTCCCTTGTCATTTTGTACAACAAGTTCTGTGTTTTCCTAGGTAAAATTGTTGCATGCCATGCTGCGTTGTAAAGAACATTATTATTTGATACTTAGGAGATATATTGTGCTTAATTTGCTTGCTTTTGCTTCTTAAGAATTATATAAGAGTCCAATTTTGAACGATCAAAACTGTGGAAACTACCCGAACATGTTGTATGTTGTTCGGCACAAGTCTTAAATGATTATCTCGGCATTTTGTTGCTCTAGAGTAATATATCATTATTGTGTGTGTGGGAAGTTGTATTTGTATTATTTTCTTAAACACGTTTTTTTACAAGAGAGACAGTGTGTTGTCTGTGTATAATAATGTACAGCACTAAACATGACGGACATGGCTTACTCTCACTTCCCAATTAAATAGACTCTGTTTTTGAGTAATTGATATTTGATGGGGTACGCTAGTGTCGATTAGGGAATTTTATAACACAATGTGAAGTTAAACACTAACATAATTAGCATTAAACATGCTTTTGTCTTGGCATGTATAACTCTCAGTGCCCTTCACTACACTGTACACTGTAAAGTTTAGTACAATTTGTACAGTGTACACTGTTCAGTGTACTTTGTACAGTTTAGACTGTACACTACACTAGCTGCTGTATTTTCTGCAAAGATACCCGCATTGCTTTTATAGTCACTGATGAAGATGGATTTCCTTTTTATAGCCTCTCTAAACACCACTTTGTTTCACTTATGTTTTCTATGACTATTAACTAGGTCAGCGTTTGTATGTGTGTATCTGTGTGTGTGAAGTTCATTCTGCGTGTCTGTGTCTGTGTTTGTTTTTGCTTATTTCTGTTTGTGCCTGTATTACTCTTATGACAGCTAAACACACCCACGATATAGCAATGCTACATTGAGCTCAACACAATCTTGACATCTAACACGGCGTGAAGGTGTTATCAGCAGAGATGCGCGGCTCAGACACTCTGTCACTGCTGAAACTATGCTTTCTTCTCGTTACTATATCAGCTTACAATATAGACGTGGAATCACCATACGTCATTAAGGTAGGATCATTAGGTGGATAATCTAACATTATTGTGGTGTTGTGCGTTTTGGTCATGTCTAGAGTTATACTGTTCTTCTGACACTTGTGTGTGTCCCAGGGATCACAAGACGGGTCATTCTTCGGATTTTCCACAGCTCTGCACATCTATCAAGTACAGGGATTGAAGTACATTCTAGTAGGTTAGTCAAGCTACTTCTCCCACACGTACTCTCAGACATCACACTTTTGTGATTCGACTGTGACATCAGATCGATTCTGTTTCTATCTGGCTCCATGCCATCTCCTTGTCCATCACTTTGTCGATTACAAATAACAAATTCACCAATTCTCCATTCTTTAGGTGCTCCCAAATCAAACTGGACGACCGGGTTAGGAATGGATATCCCAAGTCCCGGGGCAGTGTACAAATGTCCACTTTCTCGAGATATCAGTGACCCGACTGAGGAAGCAGTCTGCGAAGAACAGGTGTGTGTGTGTGTGTGTGTGTCTGTGTACGTGTGTGTCTGTGTGTGTGTCTATGTGTGTATGTATGCGTATGTGTGTACAGTGTATGTGTTTATGTTATTTTCCCACAGATTACATACCTCACCGAAAACAACGCTGCTAACGCCGGGTTACATGAAGACAAGAGTAACCAGTGGCTTGGAGTCAATGTTCAGTCAACTGATAGCTTTGTGTCCGCGTGTGCACACAGGTATATTCACCAACTCTGTAGACACTTCCAGCCTCCTACTTCTCCCCTCTCCCATCTAATCCCTCCTTCCCCTCCCTCTAAACTCCCCCTCCCTCTCAACTTCCCCCACTCCCACCCTCCCTCACCCTCGTTCCCCGCCCTGTACAGGTACACGATGGCCAATGACGAGGGTAAGATTAGGGCCCCAATCGGGAAGTGCACAGTGATTGGTCCAGCTTTGGACGGGAGCTCGGGTCAAGTCCAGTGGAGAACGGTGGACCCGTGCAGTAAGAATAAACCCAACGAGGACACTAACTCATGTCAGGTACGTGACACGTGATGGCTTACGTAACCATGGCAACGTGACGCGTTATCGTGACGCGTTACAATTCACGTTACCATGACAACGTTCAGGCTGGTGCAAGTCAAGTTCAGCGAATGATGGACGGTCAGAATGACGCCTACCTGTTCTACGGAGCTCCGGGGGAGAAGATGTGGGAGGGATCGGCGTACGTGGCCGTCGGTCTGGACGATATCAAGTTGTCCAAGGGGATTGATAAGGGGGACGGAAATTATAACACAGAGTTCAACCTCAATCAGTATACGGGGTATGGGGTCTCCATCTGCAAAATGAGTGGCAAAGATCCCATCGACTTCATTGTCTGTGAGTGTTTACACTGTTCATGTAACCATGTTTCTGAGTGTTTTTCATAGTGTTTGTGAGTAGTGACATTGAAATCATGGAACTGTGGATTCCGTGTAACCATGGTTTCAATCCACTCTCTCGCCTCTATCATGACTGCCTAATACTCAGCTGCACCGCGAGCCAATGACTATTACGGCAAGCTCTACTTCTACAATAGTAACCCTGGTGATACGTCAGAAGAGGTGCTCTTCAAGAACACGAGACTGAAGGATGAACTCAGTGGTGAGACTTGTTGTTGTCATGGTGACAACATTGTGTTGTCATGTTGTTGTCATGGTGACAACATTGTGTTGTCATGGTGACAACATTGTGTTGTCATGTTGTTGCCATGGTGCCGGTATGGTGTTGTCATGGTGTCGTGGTGGCATGTTAACATGCGTACGGGCACTGTCCCCCAGGTGATCAGATGGGTGCTTATTTTGGGTACAGCATGGCATGTGGGGATCTCGATAATGACGGAGCCGAGGACCTGCTCGTGTCTGCGCCGTGGTATTCCGTCGTTACCACAGCCAAGAGTTCCATTATCAGTGTCGGGCGGGTCTATGTGTACTACGGGGACCGGGACAAGGTAAGTGATTAGCGGTGATTAGCGGTAATTAGCGGTAATTATTAAGAACGGTGTGATGTGATCAATTTCTACTTGGAGAGAGAATGGGAGAGGGGGAAGTAGCCACTAAGACGTGTCCCTTATGTACTTAAGTAGTAACAGTAATTGGTTCACTATTAACATACTTTACATGTACACTATAATAAACTATACATTTGATCCAGGTGGTCCAGAATGCGAATCAGCCGGTCATTATCGAGGCTCCCTCCACAACAACCTCCGCATTCGGTCTCGGTCTCGCCAAAGTGGGCGACATCAACAATGACGGGTTTACAGACTTTGCTATCGGGGCTCCCTATGAAAATGACATGAAGGGGGCTGTTTATCTGTACCATGGCTCGTATAGTGGTATAAAGAAAACTCCTGCGCAAGCTATCCATCCTACTAGTTTGGGAAGTGATCTAGGAGGTGAGTGATCAGCGGAACAAATCAGTGGAACAAAATCTGCTCCTTTATGAATTCCTCCAAACTTGCAGTGATGACTGATGTTTTTATCTTCCCGTGTGTTTCCACCCCACACCCTCCTTCTTCAGCTAATCTCCGAACATTTGGCTGGTCCATATCCGCTGACAAAGACATGGACGAGAACTCTTATCCTGACATTGCTATCGGATCCTATACATCAGATAGAGTTGTCTACCTGCGATCACTACCGATTGTGGATCTGGACATTGAGATTGTCATACCTCCTACCCCGATAGATCTGGAGGAGGAGAGCTTTCCACTGCCTGATGGGTCTGCTTCGTACCCGGGAACCACTCTCAAAATATGCTTCACTCCTAAAGGTCTGTGATGAGGGAGGGAGGGAGGGAGTGAAGGAGGGAGGGAGTNGGGAGTGAGGGTCCAGGGAGGGAGGGAGTGGATGGGTGAAGGAGGGAGGGAGTGAGGGTCCAGGGAGGGAGTGGAGGGGTGAAAGAGGGAGGAAGGGACTGAGTGGGAAGTTAACCCCCACCCCCCATTTTCAGTTATCTCCACTGGCGACACTACGTCATATGAAGTACAGTACGAAATATTCCTTGACTACAAGCAATCATACGCTCCACGTGCCTTCTTCCAGTCCGCTTCAGATACGACTAGGAAGGTATATGCGAGTAACCATGGCAGTTTGTGTGCCATGGCAACTTGTGTGCCATGACAACTTGTGTGCCATGGCAACTTTTGCTGGTGCCTATAATCGGCAAAGCTTGTCTGTATTGATATTGAATATCTGATATTGCATTGCTCCTCCTTATATAATGACGTGTTTTGCAGTTCCAAAAGAAGGGTGCCAAAGTACTGACAGTGCAGCAGAAAATTAGACAATGCACTGAGGAGTGGACAGTGTACTTGAAGAAGAAAAACGAAATGTTCGATGATAAAAACTACATAGAGGTGAACATGACAGCCAACATCAAGGAATCCAGCACGTTTGACAAGCGTGCAGTGTTGAAGCAGGAACAAGTGGAAAAGGCAGAGGGGAAGATTGTGATTAAGTCGATCTGTCAGTCACAGTCAGGGATCTGCAAATGTGACATTTCCCTCAATCCCCCCACTGTCAAGTACTTCCCTGTGGGATACGATAGTATCGTACTCGATAATGTCAATCAGGTGAGTGTAGACTCACACACACACAAACACACACACGAACACACNACACACACACACACATAACTCTCTCTTGCACCAGGTTATTGTTCAATACGAGGTAGTGAATATGGGTCCGGACAACGCACACTTGCCCACACTCAAAGTGAGACTTCCTCCTAAAGTGTACTTCATCAGGAGAGTAAGTGATCTTGTGTCTCGCAACCTCTGATCTTGTGTTTCAAGATATGACTTCCCCTCTCCTCTAAATTCTAATGGCACCTGGATTTTGAACATTTAGCACCTGGATTTCGAACATCCCCCATTTTCCTCTCACCTCACTTCACTCAGACACCGGTTGACGGCCAGACCGAGGCTGATGTATCGTCGGTGGCGTGTTCAGAGATTGAGGAGGATGGTATTAACATGGTCCTGTGCTACCTCATGAATCCCCTGCCAGTTGGAGTACCATCCCGATTCGGGATCAGTCTTGATACCATGAGTCTGGGAAATACAGACCCCATCACTCTGCAAGCAGAGGTGAGGAAGTGAGGAGAAATGAGGATTGGTGGGTATCGGGTATTCAAGAGAATTAGGATTGAGGAGTGAGGGAGTGAGGATCGAGGGAGTGATGATATCGAGAATTGAGGACGATGGCAAGGGTGTGGATTTGCTTGAGTGATAAGATATCAGAAGGAGTGTCTTACATCCTCCTTGGAGAATGGCTCACCCCTCCCTNTAAGTGATCTTGTGTCTCGCAACCTCTGATCTTGTGATTCAAGATATGACTTCCCCTCTCCTCTAAATTCTAAAAGCACCTAGATTTTGAAAATCTAGCATTTGAACATTTAGCACCTGCATTTTGAACATCATCCATTATTCCTCGCACCTTTGGGTGCGCCTCGCATCTCACCTCACATCTCCCAGACACCGGTTGACGGTCAGACTGAGGCTGATGTATCGTCTGTGGCGTGTTCAGAGATTGAGGAGGATGGTATTAACATGGTCCTGTGCTACCTCATGAATCCCCTGCCAGTTGGAGTACCATCCCGATTCGGGATCAGTCTTGACACCATGAGCCTCGGGAATACAGACCCCATCACTCTGCAAGCAGAGGTGAGGAAGTGAGGAGAAGTGGTGGGAATTGGGTCTTTCAAGAGAATCGGGATTGAGGAGTACGGGAGTGATGATATCGAGAAATGAGTACTATGACAAGGGTGTAGATTTGCTTGAGTGATAAGATATCAGAAAGAGTGTCCCACATCCTCCTTGGAGAATGGCTCACCCCTCCCTCCCAGGTTTCGATTGGGTCTCCCAGCGAGGAAGACGCTGCCAACACCAGCAATAACAGACAGAGTATTACTCTGGAAGTGGGAGAACAGGCAGATCTCGAGATCAGGGGAATGTCTGCCACAGAGAGAAATGCGATTAAACCTGACCCTGCCCTGGCAGTCGACAACGCTTTCCTTACTAATATCAAACTAGAGGTTTGTTGGTGATGACACCTTACACCATCCTTTTCACCACTCAGCCCTTTATTCAACCCACTGTTGTCACGGCTGATGACACCCCCTCTCCCTCTCTCTGTTGTCACAGCTGTTGACACCCCCTCTCTCACCCAGGTGCGTCACACGGTGTCAGTGTCGGTGATAGTGGACGAGGGCGAAGAGGAGGAGGTGAGTGAGGAGGGGATCAAGGACATTGTAGTGGAGGTGAACTGGCCGATGAAGGATAGAGATGGGAACTACCTCCTATATCTCAGTGAGGTGAGACTGGGGTCTGTGACCTAGCAATCGGTTATAATAACCACGCTTACTCACCCACACCATGTGTATTGCCCAGTTTAACATGTGTTATCATGTGTTACCATGTGTGTGTTACCATGTGTGTGTTACCATATGTGTGTTACCATGTGTATGTTACCATGTGTGTGTGTTACCACTATAATCACCAGGTTTATGTGAAAGACAACCAGATCAAAGACAATTTCGTAGTAAACTCCTCCGCAATCGATCCTGACTGTCTGTTCAACTACAGCGGGAGATGTGTGAAGAAGAACAACCCGCAATACAGCGCTGTGGCAGATGATGATGATGACACCACTCTGGCTGCTGACACCACCCCAAGCTCAGCACTAAACACTAACTGCAGCGTGCCTGACCCAGGCTGTGTTACGTTTGATGTGACGATTAACCTCCTCAAGTCGGGTAGTATCAACATGAAGAAGCTGGAGTTTGAGATGAGGTCAATCATCTGGCTACCCAACATCCTGAACCGGGGCGATTTCAACACGACTAGCACTGCCCGTATAAAATCTGTGGGACAGAACCTTGTCATCAGACCGGGGTCATATGTAGAAATGAACACGCAGGTGTACGAAGAGATAAGTAAAGAGAAGGACATTCTGTGGATCATTATTGGAGCAGTCGTGGGTGGTCTGGTCATCCTATTCATCCTGATTGTCGTGCTGTGGAAAGTGGGATTCTTCAAGAGGAAGATGCCCCCTAAAGATGGGTCAGGGATGTGAGAGAAACAATGTCATCGCCTACTTCCTGTGCTCGTGTGTGTGACCATGATATTGTGACCAATGTGTGTCATAGTGACCATGTGTCACGATATTGTTTGTGTTTCAGCATGCTATGATATAATATTATTGAAGATGCCGTTTCCTCATGGGATACAGATACATATGAAGCTGGTGTCAACGTTGTTGTTTATATTGTTGTCAGCTAAGAAGGGTACTCTGTGTTGTGCTGGCACGCAGTTATATTTCGCTGACCTGAGAAAAACAAAGCACATCTTTTCGATCAAATCTTATGTGTGAACTATTCCGAGTTTCTACTTTTGTATCATAGAATGATGTAATCTATCAAACTCAAAAGTTACTTTAGTAGGTGTAATAAAGTGTAATACGATAACTGTGTTTTTCAGTGACATGAGCCTGGGAATGCAATTTTGTGAAGAATTTTCATTGATAACAGGATAATGACCATTGTTCCCCTATGAGTGGTCACATGTGTCACACATTGATACATGACTGTGAATAACACTTGGTTTGTCATGTGTTGGGGGTCATATTTGGAGAAAATGCCGAAAAAGGGATTGTGTAAACTTCTCACGGGGCACGTGTGTGTGGGAGAAAAGTGTACCCTATACATTGTAATCTTTGCAGTGTACTCTGTAAATTGTACTTTGAACTCAAAGTATACATTTTAGACGGGAAAATTCGTAAGAAACTATGTAGAACTTATTGCTCATCACACTTATTGTTATTGTTATTATTCAATGCCAGAAGATCGACAATTTATACAATTATAATTATACTATTGCTAATATAAGGAGTAACTGTGGAGAATTTTTAGTATTTAAATGTTTTTATCAGAAATTTATTTTTACAAATAATTAGAGAATATCATTATGCGCTCGACTCGCAATTCGTCCATGAAGTTATAGTAACCTTCCTATAGCATAGTGTAGAGGGGTGTTTACTGTTTAGTTACTTTTATACTCATTAACTGTTTTAAAATATTACATGTTATCAGTTTAAGATTTTGACACAAAGTGGAGAAAAACAGTTATCAGCTTCTTGCTATTTTTGACCGCCCATTTTTCGCGTCCCGTTTGGTTTGTATTTGACCCCTTTATTCGACATACAATGGTTCCACAAGTGCCTGTTTAGTGTATGCTGGTGTGTTTATTAGCATATATATTATGCCCTGTAAATAATGATATGAATTACTTATTAATTTCGATATACAATGTTTAACAACTGACATCTACCAGTGTCTATCTGACTCCCAATTCTCTCTTCTCCATCCTTGGTGCTGGTCTTTACGCTTGTTCGCCCGTTAACTTCCGCTTTCGGTTGATCGCTTTCCTATTTTGACACCCTCTAAATTGCATCTTGAATTACTGTCTTCTGTCCATCCAAAGTAAGAATTCAATGACGGTTGATGACACTGAATATTGATAATACTATAATATGACATGATGTCATAATTAACGATAACACCCATAACAGTAGCACTAGTCACCATGACAATCGAAACACAGAAAGAATGGGGAGATATGATGGACGAGGCAGATGGGGACTTCGGTAAGTACCTACTCCAATCATTGTCCTCCTTTCACTTCGTGCTCCTTCATCAATATTATCATTGACCATTATACTCCTTCATAAATACCACCATTTAATTGTGCTCCTAATCATATAACCGACAAGCTTGAGGTAATTGATAATAATCACGGTGTCGTGAACCTAATACCATGTTAGTGAGCTATGTTAATGTGTTTTTGTGTGTGAAATCACTTACACGCCCACACACACACATACTGTTGTACCTGTTGACAACTGCTGACATCACGCTATATGACATCACTAACAGTAACACATACAGCCTAGCTGTGATGAGTTAATTTTACTCATATATGATTACATTGTGTAAAGGTACTGTGTGTACAATGTACAGATGTACACTGTGTGTCCGTGTGATGGTTTGTTGAGTACAGGACACCGAACAATACGTAACAGTTCACAGTGTGCACACTGTAATTACCGTACCCACTGCTGTAATGTTGTATATTGTGTTACACTGTATACAGCAGTTTTTACACAATGATTGAGCCCGCATCCATCTCCAACGCCCGACTATTTGAACCCATATCTGCCACAATGACGATATAGGTAGCATTAGTAACTAACAAATCAGGTGACGACATTCTGACACACTAGCCAATCAGAGCGCAGTATCTGTATCACGTGACTGCCCATCACGTGATGCGAAACACTGACAGCTACTATCAACACTTCACTATGTTGTAGGCTTGTCAGTGCTGGACTCCTATTGGTCAACACCTCGGGTAGAGTGATTTCATTGGCTCTCACCTGCTCACATCATGATGTTAATAATACATTATACATTGTCTGTGTGTATACTGTATACCAGTGTAATTGACATGTGTACAGTGTGATATACACCACTTCAATACACCACATCTCACTAATTATTGTCAATTTTCTCACTTATGTATCCCACGAATTTCGAACGTGGGAAGGCCATCTTGTTCAAACTATCTAGAAAGAATATTGTTTTGCTGGTTTGTATGAAAGTTTTAGGTTTTGTTTGGATATTCGCTATAACTATTGTCACGTGACACTCCTTTCTCTTCTCAGAATTTCCACCACAGAAGGAGATCATCGAGGGAGACATCAAGAAAATCATCGCCTACGAAGAGAGAGATGAAACTGTGGTCAAGGTGTGTGTGAGTGTGAGTGTGTGTGTGTGTGTGTGTGTGTGTGT
>CAMPET010000014.1:592575-605668 GCA_946803715.1 Beroe ovata | reverse complement strand
ACGCGCACACACACACACACACGCACACACACAAACACACACTGGAATGTAACATTCCACTCACTCGCCATATAACACAGTAATGTGTTAAAATGTCACAACTCTATTAATAATACATCTGTACAATGTACTACTTTAGCGGCTATCTTCACAAATCATCATATTCCCCCTCTCTAACTCCAATCTCTCTTTCTCAGATGAGCAGGCGACTGCGAAGCCCCCGCCACGGGCGCCAGGCGCCTACATGCCGCCATCTCTGCGACGCAACGACACACAGGATGTGCAATCTCGACAACGAGGTATAAATCTCCGCCACTCTCGGGCGACCCTCCCATTGCGACCCTCTGCATGGATTACTACTAAATGTAGACTCTTCCTTATTTGACCTCCCTACCACTATCTTAACAAATCTGAACAATGCTTCCCTCAAATAATTCTCTCATAACTACGACTGCCTAACAGATGAGAATCCCACAATCCGTGTGTCTAACCTTGCTGAGGAAACGAGCGAAACTGATCTGCAAGACCTGTTCAAACCATTCGGTACTGTGTCGAGAATATACCTGGCCAAGGATAAGAACACTGGTATATCCAAGGTATACCCCTCTTAGTGTTTACTTTGCAAATATATACCTGCATGCTTGACATATCTTCCCACAAATTTCAGTGGATATTTTCGCCGCGTATTTCACGCTACAATTTAACGTGTTGCGCAAAGAATATTTGCCACAAAATTTGGAATAAACGGAACGCGCGACTATTTTAACTTGGGCCTGACTTTACTCCTGTTTTTGCTCCAGATGCGCGCAACGCGCCGCGCGCGCGTACTTTTGCGATCCAGTCATTCTGAGTCAAATTCCACCGCCCAATTATAAAATGCTGCTGATAAATGGGCTTGACACTCGTTTCCTCAGGGCTTCGCCTATGTGACGTATAACAGAAGAGACTCGGCTGAACAAGCGTTGCAGACACTGCATCGTTACCGATACGGGCATCTTATCCTACAAGTCGAATGGGCAAAGTGAGTGTCTTTGCGTATTTCTCATTTCAGCGATCACCTATTAGTTCGAGGTTAAACGGTTGTGTAGCTTGTAACGCACCCATTTGTTACTCCGCCCCTCCCCCAGGCCATCTGGTTCATGATCTGACGATAGACTCTAGTATTTCAGAAGAGCATGGCACTACAAGATGTTCCCATATTATGTGTTGACATGTGTTTTAGTTACATGGGAAGTCTTGCGTTTCATTGCGTATATCGGTATGTCAAGTAGGAGGTTTGTTTGAAGGTAACCCTACCACCATGCCGCTTCTCACATTTTGACAAACATCATTGTTAACAGCCCCTTCAGACAATTGAGAAACAAGCATTCCGGTTGATAAAATTGATCAAGAAATTGACAGAAATTAGGTTCACACAAATCCAACGATATATATCCAATGATCAGCATGCCATGATAACACTTTAGGGATTTAAACTTAAATCAACATCGCAGTCCGTATGGAATTGTAGCTAGAGTCTTCGCCAGCAAAGACACCTTATGTGTTCAAATTCCTCCTACTTTCTTGTTATTTCCCTGTGTGGAGATGTGTTTTGCAACAGTAGAAACTTTAATAACGACATTACATGACATTCAGTGAGGAGTAAGAAGGAGGATATTGTAAAACTGTACTCACCAGCAACACGGCTACAATAACACCAAACAATCCGATAGCACTCCCGAAAATTTCTATCACCAAAATCTAAAATTAAAGAGGGCATTTGTAGGATTTCACCCTACCCTTGCTGGCGGGATTTTATCCCTGGCAAGGCGGATTGAAAATCGCGCGCACCGACGGTAGGGTAAAATCCTACAAAGAGGGCATTGGTAAAGGCAGAATTGTATGGAAACGTTGTTCAACTATAGATAGGTCCTCATTCAACCACTTACCCTGACGAATAGTTCTGAGTTCTGAGCATCAGCTAGAGCAGCACCACTGAAATTGATTCTGGTTAATGTAAGGAATGTCATCATGCAATCGTAGCATCAATCATCATTTAATTGAACTCTGTCCCAAGTTACCAAGTTACCAAGTTAGTTAAGATTAGCGCTTATGAAATTCCCACGTGCGCGCGTATGTTGGTGTGTGCCGCGCGCGTTCTATTGCTAGTTTCGACTGCTCACGTTACTCTACTACCAAGCAAAAACAAGCGATTTCCGGCGCGCGGTAGACCCTTTTTCTTGTTTTGTGGGGCACCTACCTGCCAACAACACCCACACAAATTCCACAAGCCAGATTGCACATTCCAGTAAGCAGGCCGGCACAGAACAAACAATAACCTGACAAAATGGGAGTGTTGACACTGGTGCAAATAAGAGTTATAAGCAGTGAAATTTTGCATGTTTGTGTGCCTGTAAAAACTGGATAGTTACCATAATAACTGTTCAGAGCAACTATAATTGCTAATGAGTGAATAGTAACACTCAGTCTTACCGTTGAACACGTTCTTTGCATAATTCTCTGGTGCATAGAAACCCTCGTCAGTTGCAGCCTGGGACAAATGAGAAGGTACTATGTGAGGAGCAGATAGCAATGAGTATTGTCTACAGGCATTAAACTCCAATTGAGTACACTTCATGAGATTGTCATACTAGATTGTGACATACTGTACATTAGTCACATTAGTAGTGTGAACTTACATTGATATTCTGTACCAGGATAATAGCAATGATGATACCGTAGATAGCTACAGCCTCGCAGAATATAACACTGACAAGATTCTTTGTCTTGAGTCGAGGAGCCTTGACACCACCGCCGACAATTGATGAGCCAGTCACAAACATACCCCTGACACATTATCATTGTTATGTTGAACATCATTAAATGGATTAAAATCATCTTTCTGAAACACAAACTCAATATACACAGTACAGTGTACAGTGTGTACACAGTACAGTGTGTACACTGTACTGTGTGTACACAGTAGTGTACACAGTACAGTGTACAGTATACAGTGTACAGTGTGTACACAGTACGGTGTACAGTGTATAGTGTACACAGTACAGTGTACAGTGTACACAGTACAGTATACAGTGTACACAGTACAGTGTACAGTGTGTGCTCTATGAACTCACCACGCTGATCCAAGAACAGAGAGGAACATGGCAGCAGCTATACCGAGACATGCCCACGTGAAGGGGGATATGTTTTCCAGGACCCAGCCAACATCATACTCTCCACTCCGACCCGTGAACAGGTAGTACAGCCCTTGGAGAGGGAAGGGGGACTAAATGTTAGAGGGGAGACAGAGACTGTAAGAGAGAGAGAGACTTATGTAAAAACCCACAAACTTTGCGGTTTTTCTATGATATTTTGGCGTATCCGTCTATGCAAGTAGGCTGGTATCAGGTCAGTATCAGGAAGGTATGGAATTAACTAAGTTATTACCTATAGCAATGAATGCAAGGAGTGTCGCATAACTGGTCCAGTAGCATCCGGTACTGTAACTGCCTTTACCACCATACATCTGTGCAACAAGATTCGTTAAGCCCAAACATTGATAACACACAGGAATGGAGTTATCTCATTAGACGAATAGCTCAATAGCAATATACTGTTACATCACACCTATGAGGTGTGTATTCGGCCATATTTCTCGAGGCGAAGCCGAGTGAAATTTGGGCAATACGCACCGAATAGGTGTGATGTAACAATGGTATGTGACAATTGGAAAGCAAGCTACTGTTACCGCTACATTTCAACATTTCAACGGCTGAGACATCCTCATGAGTAACATAATTAACCCTTTCCTCACAGAGTATGATTTCAAGAATCATCAAATTCGCTCTCAAAAATAATTTACAAACAAATAGATTGGACCATAAAAGAATCTCAACGAAAAATTTCAAAACAATTGATTAAATAGATCTGAATGATGATCTGAAAACATTGATTCTAAAAACGTTTAATTTAACAAATCAACATATTATTCAGTTTGTACGAAACTGAATGTAATATTCCTCTTGTACTCCTCCCCAACTTGAAGAATGCAATTAGGAAATGATGGAACATTCACAGCATTGGGAAAATTCTGTGCTTCAAGTGCTATGCCAGAATGTACATTATAAGAAGCTCCTTCCTTGCCTACTGTTCCTTCGAGGAAATTACCTGAATAAACATGAATCCCAGGTTGATCTGTAAGAACTCTAACTTTGTATTTTCCATCGCTGGATTCAATTTCTGCAGCAGGAACAATGAAACCATCTTTTGAACAGAGATGGAAAGTGTGATCATATCCTCCAGGAACATCACCTATGACATCACCAATTCTGGATATGTCAAGATTGAAGGGAGTTCCTTTAGTAGGGATTATTTCACCAGTTGGTAGGATTGTCATTGGATCCATGGGTAAATACCCAGCATAATCGAAAATTGTTAGCTTGTTGTCAAGTGCACAGCCTGAATCATGACCATCCATATTGAAATAGGGATGGAATGTGAGGTTGATAGGGGTGGGGGCATCACATGTTGCAAGTATGTCCAGCGACAAGAAGCATCCAGTTATTCTTCCACCTGCTGACTTATTTTTCACAGAAACTTTAACAGCCACAGTTAGATTACCAGGATACCCATCTGTGCCATCTTTTTGAGTGTGAGTGAACTCAAGGATATCATTCTTGATCTCACTATCCCATACAACTTTGGAAAGTCCTATAAAGCCCCCATGCAAATGTGTGTCATCATTGTTGTTCAAGGACAATTGATAATCCTTTCCCTCTAGATTGAATTTCCCATTTGCAATGCGACTTGCTACCCTACCCACAATACATCCTGAATAGAAGTTGTGATTTTCATATCCAGATACATCATCAAATCCTAAGAGAACATCTCTCCTCTGGTCAAGTGGCTGACTAAAAGTAAATGACACCAAAGACAGACCATAATCTGTGATTGAAATATCTACACCTGATTCAGTGGTAATGGAGAAAACAGAGCACTCTTGACCTGATTTGAGCTTGCCAAAATATCCCTTTGACCAAATCATTCCTGACCACTGCACTTCTTATTGGAGATAGGCAGCATGCAAGGTTCCACTTCTTTCACTTCGTTTATACACACCTTGACTGATTCAAGTATGAGGAGAAAATGGAATTCAGTCAACAAATTGTAGAAATACCTTCAAGAACTCAAAGTTTCATGGAAAAAACTTGAAACACGAGAAACGAATCCTCTATACTGTGTCATTGAATTACATAATGAAACAAAGGAAANATGATGAGAGAATTACCATTTACCAATTCAAAACTTTTTTAGAAGAATTCAAAACTTTTTTAGAAGCATTCAAATTTGAATAAGAGGAGTGAAACAAAAAGAATGATACAATAAGTATTCAATCAACAGAACCATCTTACTCTTAGGTTGAGCTACTCTTAGAGTTATAATTCTTCAGTTATTTCCACAATTAATCATACGCCAATCTTTGTTCAAGTTTCGGAAACAAAATGATTTTGAGTCTATTGCATATGCGCGGCGCGACGCAAAATTTAGTCGATACGTGCAAGTGACACTCGTACGTCGCGCGCGAACGCCGAATAGCGCGGATCCCAGTTCCGGGGTTGCCTATAGTGCATTAAGCCCTAGCCAGGGTATAAATTAACGAGGGTAATTTTTTTCCAATAATCTAAGCTCCGATCAGATTTTTTCTCATTTCTAGTCTGTTTCTCGTGCGCGCGAGAGACATGACAGAGCTAGAGGTCGGATTAAATCTGACAAACTTCCCGGCGGTGCAATTATTTTCATATTTGGCCGTAGTTTAGGATTATGAGGCTGGTGCACAACAGAAATGGAATCCCACAAGGATATAGGCCCAAAGTGTGATATACAAGCACAGCAATAGAGTCTGGATTGGTGCCAATGATAACATTAGTTTATGGTAAGGTGAACGACGCGTTGCGGCGCTTTCATCATTTGGATCTTGTTCGGCGCGTCGCGCGTTCCTGCATTGGGTCAAGTAATTGGCGGGAATTCCACACTGTGTCGAATTGCAATACTGAATCGGTGTCTACTGTCTTGAATTTGCACGTAGAATGAGGTTTAAAGAAACTGGAACAAATTTAGTTTTTCACATTATTCCCGATGAGATAGATCCAAAGGAACTCTGAATTCGCGATTTACATACGGTAAAAATTAAGTCAGAAACACTTCTCTTAATACAGAAAACCTTTCGACCCTCCTAGCTCCAGTTTTTTGCGATTATAGTCACCACACAATCAGATTCAGGATGCTTGGAATGACAAAAATTTTTTATCCGATCCTTCTCACAATAGCAATCATTTCCTATGTAATTTTGGACGCTAAGTCGACTGGGAATGGATTTGAAGTCCTTACTTGCTCCCCTGAGGCTTGATTCGACACCTTGATCCATCATCATATATCTTCGATTACTTAAAAAGATATTCAATCTCAAACGGATTTCCCGACCAGATGGATCCAAAATTCTTTTAGATTCGTGATCTACGGCCAACATTAGGCCAGAAACACAGCTGCTTATGCTTTTTCTCGATAAAAATTTTCTCGACCCTCCAAGCCCCAGATAATGTGTTTCTTGATTCTACTCACACACTCAATCAGATCCAGGATGCTTAGAATGACGAATTTTTTTTTCCGATTCTTCACATAATAACAATCATTTTCTTGGTCATTTTGGACGCTGAATCGATTGAGATTGGAATTTCGACACTACATTGCTTCTCTAATGCGTAACTCGACACCTTCTCCAAACACAAGATGAAACAAAAAATTGAGTTATGACCAAAGATTCAATTACTTGTCGATTGTTTTTATAGGTAAAACGGGTAAATGATCAGACAAAGTGATAAACGGAGTTATTCATATCATACAAATTTGCATACAGAGTCGAATTATTAAAAAGAAGATCAGAATAGGAGCGATGAATGAAGCTGGCAATTGGTTTTGAGAGGGAAATCTTGACATAAAACAACGAGATGGAGTAAAAAGGGGATATAGATAAATATCGTGATCAAGGCTATACGATAAGATTGCTATAAGAATAAATACTGAAATTAAGTATGATAGCTAACTAAATATCATAGGTTAATATAAGTTCAATATTATACGTATACGCAATATAGAATAATATCATAAAATATGATAAAACAATTTACAAAAAGTTTTTAACAAATTTAACATTTTAAATTGATAAGGAACATGTCCATTGTTAAACGTCCATTTGCGAACAAATCATACTCAGAAATAGAAATAAATAATTGGTTAATCATATCATAAATATAGATAGTGTAGGCGTGTAAAATATCAGATAGTACTTATATAAGGTTTAGTATGGTATTTAGTAATTATTCGATATTATAAATGTTAATTAAGAATTGCAACTCATCGAATATAATCGTATCAAATATAATCCTTCATAACTTTAAACAGTGAATCTCTTTATAGATCACTATTCTATAGACGTTATGACATACAATATCATGAAAATAACGTGTCAATGAATGACGTGAATATAACGTGTATATGACGTGCCAAAACACAAACTTGCTTCAGAATGGACGGCTTTCAAATTCGAAGTTATTGAAACTCTGAATCATACATGTCATTGTGTTGTCTACTTTGGATGAAAGACGTCTCGATTCATCTCAATCGGGTAAAACAGAGATCTAACATACTAGAGACTATCCTCTTAGCGGGATAGTTATGAGAATCATGAAGCAAGTAAATTGCAAGAAAAAACAGGGGGAAATTTTTGAAAACTTAATAAAAGTCCCCCTGACTATAAAGTATTTACAGATCAATATAAGGAACCTAGTTATAGGTTATAAATACAACGATAGTTCAGTCACGTTACACCACATTCGCTCTCAATTTTCATTTTTGATGAAGATTCTTTCGTTTACCGTTCTTCCTGGAAGAACGGTAAACGAAAGCTTAGAATCACGTGCTTCTCAATGCTCACAAAATACCTCATTAGCCTTTTTAACAGTGGTGTAATGTGTTTGAATAATATACGTGGGGTTTTAGTATCGGATAAATGTACATATTACTGGGAGAAGGAGTAACTTGTAACAATAATTTTAGTAATAATAATTATGTATAACTAATTAACTTACTTAAAGAAACATGTGAAGTTAATTAGTAAACTCAATCGCTGTGATTGGAATACCAACCACATCTCCAAAATATATAACTAAACGCAGTGGCTGAATAGAGATGATAACTAAATCAAGTGCAAAAACACCTTGTGGAAATGAAGCGAACGGTCGTGTACGTGTTTTGCACATGACTTCTTGATACAGTGATTAACCAAAATAAAAAGGTCATATTGTTTTTCGGAGAGATATAGAAACGACGAGTTCTAACTAAGTCTTGGTTCTGTACTCTAGTTGTTGGTGGGATTGTTTAACTGAAATGACTTCATAACCTTAGCAAGAATATCCGTTGGTAAAACGTGGATATGAACACGTGCATATATTTCGAATGTTTCCGAATTGATGACACTCGATAAACTTGAAACTGTGATTAGGAAGTCATTTCGAGAAATGTCTTTTAGCTTTGTAGTTCTTTTCATATTTGATACGTTAGTCAGAAATAACAAATAAGTAGTTGACTTTCTCAAAATTGGTGAAACATATTTTATGTATTGTGTATAGCAAGAATAAATATATTTACAAAACTTTGCTATATTTGAATGCTAATAAACTGTCCATTGTAGCACGAACTACATTTAGTAAACCAGTTTATGTGGGATTCGCCACGATGATGATGAAGATTGGTTGCCAGGGTGACAGCTGTTAACACCGTCTTGTTCAACACTGAAATACCACGGATCTCCGTGGGCGGTGTCAAGGTGATGGGAGGTGTCAACGGGGAGGTGAGCTGAGCAGTCTGGGTACCCGTCATGGACCAGTGTCGAATACGTGACCATCTGAGAGACACGTGGTTATACGTGAAGAGAGCAATTGTTAACCTGCCTTCTATTCACAAAGTGAAGCGTGTAAAGGAAGGATATAAACGAAGTCAAACATGTGTAAACAAATACATAGCAAGGATAAAATATATACACTCTTATTCAGTGAATCACCCACGAACTAAGAAAGTCCCAAGATCACCTGCATCTCCTTGAGATGTCTCTCAATTTCCATGAGTTCCTTGGTGTGTCGCTCAATAAGATCCATGTGTCTGTAGATTCCATTCTGTTTGCGCAGTGGTAGAGGGGTCCGGGCTAGACAGTTATTACCAAAGTGGTTCCCACGTAAGATGCTATCAACTATTCCTTCCTGTGGTTGATGGTGTGATCATAGGGGATGGGAGAAGTCGTGGTTCCATTGTGTGCCGCATAGCAGGAAAAATGAACTTACACATTGGAGGTATTCCTTAGATTCCTTGTCAATGTAGGCATTGAAATTTAACTCCTTCAGAATGGCCAGTTTCCTGACACTGACTTTCCTAATTCCACTGATGAAACTATTCTCATAGGTGAGGAATCCACTGCCAGCAATGTATCTGGCATCCAGCTTGGTGCACTGTATGTAAGCAAACGTTTTCAGCATGATGCAGAAGATGTCCAGACTGAAGTCTTCTAGCATGTCTACAGCAAGGCCCCTATAAATGTTATAGTGAGGATTGAGGCTCAAGTGATAGTCATGTCGTATTGTCCATATAACTGTCCAATTGTCTATATGAATTCATTAATTAACTCACAGTAGAGACAAGAAGTCCAAGTCTGTGGGAGAACTCAAGTCCAGCCGCTTCATGTACACAAGGACATGGGTGAGAATATACTGAAATCATAGAAAGGTTATAGATAATAAGTGCTAGAGCAAGTTGAGAGGCTTCCGAAATACTCAACTGCAAATGAAAATAAATAAAATCGTGGATGCCTACATCATGAATACTTACCTTATCTGAATAAAGGTGAAACCTGTCTTTTGCAATCAGGTCTTTTATATTGTCTCCTGGTTATTGTGAGTGGTTTGAGTGAATGTGTGGCTCATGAGATATCAAAAAAGCACATATATGTAAGTGTCACTCACTGTGAAGGATATTTAGAAACAGAAACTTCATCTGGAAGTCAGAGCTGAACTTTTGTTGGTAGATACAGTTTTGAGGCAAGCACATGTTTCGAGACTTATTATAACCAGAACTCATTTGGTAGAACAAGCAATCATTACTCTTGCTTCCATTACCTCTCATTGCTACCTAGGAAGCCTTGTTGGGTTGAAAACTACTCTGATCAAAGTTAGAATAATTCATGAACAAGAGAAAGTGAATAGCTTCTCTGTTTTGGAATCAGTCTATCGCTCCATTGACACATTCAAAATAAAATACAAAGGGACGAAGGATATATCAGTATGCATGTAAGAAACTAATACTGGTTTCTGCTTTTTATGTATATCTTATGCCACATTACCACAATTTTGTTTTTTGAAACATAGTTTTGCTTCCACAATTAATTTTTATTTCTCTTTTAAAATTTCAAATAATTTCTATAGCTGAGTGCGCGGCGCGGCACTGTATTTCAAATTTGTAAAGGAGTCACAAATTATGAATTCAAATGAATACTGAATTAAATTCATCAATGATTAAAATTATTTATCATATAACAATGGCATTTAAAGTGATAATGCATGATGATTGAAAGTCCAATTTTCGGGAACGCGCGCATGGTCATTTTTATTCAATGTCGAAAATATTATAAAATTTTATTTTTATTTTACAAGTCACAATATTTATTGTGTTACATGGCGTCATCTTATTTTTGTTGCTCTAATCAATCAACGTTACTAATTCTGTCTATCATAAAATTCTTTTGATTCATGTTGCATTCTCTCTACTGCTTATACTTTTTAGAGTCAATAGGGCATCATATGTTTGTTCTTGTTGAGTAAATTTTACTTAAACAAAGTCTATTAATAGTATCTTCACCCATCCATGATTATTGATAGCTAGTCTTTCTTGCTAATTTGATTGACTGTAAATCCTAATCTGTACGACAAATCTATGGAGTAGGACATACTTAATGTAGCTTTTGGTCATTTTTTAAACCCAATACTTTGTTTGGCTTTTAAAATTTAGTGATGATCCTGGCATCATTAATATCTGATTCATTTACATTTATTTGTTGGTGGATAACAAAATTTGTTTTTCACTCAAATTCACCATCTCCACTATTTCCATGCTGCTCTTTATTTCGGTCACTCCTGTTAAGCTGGATCACCAACAACCAATTTCTCTAGAATACAATGAAGACATGATCTGATGTTGAGCTGACATGAATTTTGTACTACTTGTTTCCTACATTCTCCTTATATTAGGTTTGTATTGAATATTCATCATTATTCTGGGAATAATTTTTGATGACTAACAAATTTTTGTAAACTAATAATTGTGAATGTTAATAATTTGTCATTTTTAAAGAACCCCACTTCTGGGGAGCGGTAACTCTAGTGACCAGGAACCATGTACCTTTTGGAATCCATTCATCACTACCTCATTCATTACTGATAACTTCTTATCTCAATTCTCAGCTAGTCAATAGTTAGATACTGAACATAATCCAAAGGCACATCTCTTAAAAAGTGTATCTTGTATCGTTACATGCTCACATTTATTGCAAGACTTTCTTTTTGTCAGATTCCGGCTTATTAACAAAACAAGAGCGTGTGTGAATGTGTGCATGTGTGTGGGTATGTGTTTAAGAGACCAAAAATCCAGACACCTGTATTTCATCACCCCATCGCCAAATTGAATTACAGATATGTAAGTGAGACTAGTGTAACTGTGTCAAAGCGGACACAGTCAATGATTAGGACAATACACGCACAGATTATTAGTGAAAATGAGATAACAATGCTTGAAACTGTGTGCACGAACACACACACACACACACATCGGCACAAAGACATGGCTTGAAACTGTGTACAAAGGCGATTCAATGAGTTTGACGACATTACCCCCTTAAATCTACTATCAAGGATTCCATTGGGACGTTTATATCGTATATATATCGTGTTGATAATCACCTGTAAGAATCATGATCGACCACTACTGCAGTACTTGTCTCCCATTGACATTGCATTAGTGTGTCTGACATGGCCTGTACTTATTCAATAGAGTACACGCCTTCTCCCACTGTGTACTAGTGTCTGTGAATTCAATAGAGTACACGTCTTCTCCCTCTGTGTACTAGTGTCTGTGAAATGTAATGAGACGATTGTATGTGTAAAATCCAAACACACACACACAAACACTGATTATCATTAGAGTTTAACACTCGCTGTACTCTGATAGAGTATTCCCATGGGTCTTATCAAACCGCTACATGAGTAGACAAGTAGTAATTCCTGTCCATTCAATCAGAATTGTGTTCAATGGAATACAAGGATCTATATATACGACTTAATCCCCCCTCCTCAGCATTCTCTCAAGTTATAAGCAATCCCTTTCCGCAGGTGTTTCCCACGGTGACTTGTGTTCGTACGACGAGACCACGCCCTCCGAATACGTGACGTGTCTCTCCATTATCCGGCGGCCGCCCTACGCGTGCGAGAGTAACGGCGGCTCCGATCCCGACATTTACCAGATTCATATCCTGGAGACAGACCTTGATAAGGTAAATTCTACTTTTCAGACGGATGTCCGATAGGTATTTGCTTAGTGGTAGGCGGCCACTGTCCAGTGGTTTTAAGTTGAGGCTTAACTGAGCTGCAAACTGAGCGATGGCTCAATCTCAGGCAGCTCATATGACGTCATATCCATGAACAATATCTCGTATTCTATCAAACTTGATACTGGGGTTAGATACCTGATATTGAACGATATTACCCCCTCTAACTTCCCTCTAACTTTTATCTGGCACATTTAATACCGGACTCAAATTACCAGTGATTGATAGAAATAGTTTCCGACTTCCATACTCACTGTAACTTAATCCATGTGTAATTTTGGGGTTTTGAGACTGTTATCCGGGTGAATTAGCAACTGAGTGTGTGCGTGTTTACTATCATCTGAAAGCGTGTAATGTGCAATAAGCCCGACTGAGTACACACACACACACACACACACACACACACACACACAC
>CAMPET010000014.1:555480-568053 GCA_946803715.1 Beroe ovata | reverse complement strand
CACACACACACACACACAGCCCCCCACTGGTACCAGAGACAGTGAGTCTGCGCGCACACACGTGTTACTATCGCCGACTGCCCAATATCGAATATAGCCCACACACACACACTCACTCATACACACACACACACACACACTAATTACGAATATATCTCAAATTGAATATATCCTTACTCCCGAGTGTGTACAGTCACTGTGTGGACCCAGACTCTTGTGGTGCCGTTACCGTACCATGTGACCGGCAAAGTAAGTCACGTGTGCGTTGCGTTGCACCAATCAGAGCGCTGCTCCGCCAGCTCTATCAGCTCACCCAATCAGAGCGCTCACGTGACCTAGTGCCAGCCAATCAGAGAGCGGGGTCACGGTACCGAGCTCTTCTCACCGCCGTATCGTTTGCCGCCCTTTACCTCCATTTCTCGCTTGGTTCATTTTGCTTTGCTAGCTCTGAGGGTGCTGCTGTCAGGTGAGCCCGTCGTTTATTCTCCCCCGGATTTTTATCTAACTCTTGAATCTGACTGAAGTTTTCTTATCAATCAATCACTAGTATTAGTAATCCATGATCAATCAAACAATTGCCCAATTAAGCAAATCTAAAATTCGCGGATTTCTGTAAGTGGAAAATTCGCTGATATTTCAACCTCTTATTCTTAATTCTTAATTCTTATTCTTAATTCTATTTCAGGATTGACTTAATTTCTAGTGCCAGAGAACGTTCACAACAGCAACTCTCTCACCCCCGCCACTATTTCCATACTCGTATGAGCTGATTCCAGCACAGTGGAAGGTAAGTTAACAATCACTGACTCTTATCGTGTGTTTTGAAATGTTGACACTACTTATTCACTATGTCTTATTATTTCACTATGTTACTTTCATCAATACTATTGTTCAAATTATCTCTCTTCCTCAGTGGATGCCGATACTCTCGTCACACCGTGATATCACGCCGCCCTGCTGATCACACAGCACGCGGATATCGGCTCTGAACAGGACCATGGATCAACACAGATCTGTGGTTTCAGCTCTGTCCACTGTGCAGGATGAGGTAAGCTCGTCAGATATTCTCACTTATGACTTTAAATTGTTGTCTTTATTCTCAATTCATTTGTTTCTATTTTCTAACTCGCACTATTATTTTCAGGTGGTCTCCGCTCACACAGACCATCGCCTGAAGGGAGCCTCGCCACTCTCCCCACTCTCATGTCCACTCTCAGCTATCTGACGTCCACTCTCAGCTATCTGATGTCTACTCTCAGCTATCTGATGNTGAAGCAAGGCAACGTGCTGTCGGAGAAAAAATAGTTAGATGATATAAATGATATGCTTCTGCATTTGGACCTTCAATATACATTATACATGATATTCTTTCGATTGTTTTGAAGACGAACCCCAAAGTCTTTGCCGGGTCCAAGGGTTGGCAATTTGGTGGCAGTGTCAACTTCACTATGCCTCAGCTCCACCTGGCCAGAATAGATGAAATAATAGTGTCTCCCCGGGTCTCCTTTACGGACTATTGTACGGTTTTTACCGTGCCTGTGATGATGAATTTTGGTAATGGATGACCATCAATAACGTAAGTGCAACAACTGATATTTTGAACAAGCACAGTACAATAAATACTCACATCTCATATCGAGCATATCTGCTCATTGTCAGCTGCATCGTTTGTGTCATATTCCGAAACTCTTTCACATGCCTCAGAGCAACCCAAACCTTTTCAACTTCCTTCTCAGTTCTGTTCAGCCAGGGCAACTCAAGAATACGCTTTGCATCCTCTTCCATATGGTACTGTAGTATCAGTGAGAATTGAGGTCATATTGCCTCTTTACCCGAACAAATACTGTACTTACTGTACAAATACTGTACTTACATGGTAAGTACAGAGGGCAAAGTACTGCGGGTTAAATGCAAGAGGGTGAACAGGACGGTAACTCTGGGCTAACTTCTTTTGATCACCTATCTGACCAACATGTACCGGACGCCCTGTGTCGCTTGCATGTCTCCAAAATACCTTGATGACTCTTATCATCCTGCATACCTGAAGATTATGGTGACAAAGTCAATTATTTTTCTATCACATGTTTAACTTCATTCATAAAGGTTGTACATTGTCCATACCATTGTAACTAGGTTCTGAAATCGCTCTAACCCAGAGGAATATCCTTTCAAACTCTGGGAGGAACATCTATCACATAGGTGATGCGTTAATTGACAATCCAACTAACTAGTGACAGAATGACTGTTTAAACAAAAACTCATGAAAGTTTGTTGCTTACCCCTGTACACTTGCTATCAATCTCAATATCAGGATCATCATGGAGCTTTTTCCCAACTCTATTCATTGAACAACCCCACTTCATTGCAATTGCAACACTCCTGGGCACATGAGGTCATAGGTATTAGAAGGGGTGGTAAATAGTAATTAGCACAAATCTATAAATAGCATGAATCTTAATTCAATGTACAACATACATGTCTGAAATGCAAACCCTGGACATCATGATTAGAATAAAAAATTGGATGATATTGAACAAGAATTCTCTACACCAAGCTGAGGAAATTCTAGTCAAACCTGAATGAGCCATTCCTAGGACGGCTCCCAATTTTGATGGACCTCTTGAGGGACACTGGACTCATCTCACTTTGTTGTCTTTTCTTCATTGCACTATCAAAAGAAATGCCTTTTTCTAATGGCAGTAATGGCTATTACCCAATAGAAACACAATGTATAATGCATTCTATCTGATATCCAGCTCACCAACATTTACCAAGCTAGCTCTCTTGTCCAGTTGAGGCAATAAATAGATATAAGTGAGCAAGACAGCTGCTGGTGCTTCACACAGGAAATCTTAGGTCAATCTGGGAAACGATTTAATAAAGCTGATAATTTATACATCATAATTGATGTGATTGATAAGCAGTCTCTTTTAATTTTAATCAATATTTTTTGTGCCACCTTTTAATTGCCTGTCGATAAATCGATGATAGACCGTGGCTTCGCGCGCGCGGCGCAATATTTTATCATAATGTGCATCGGAACATCCGCTGTCGGCGCTGTTTCCCCGCTGTTAAGTGTTAGTGCGTCGCACGTGCGCGTGCGCTGTAGCTGCACTTCGCACCGGATCGCGTATTTGCGCAAGCGAATATTTGTCAGATTTTATCTGACCTCTGCTTCTCGCGCGCGGCGCGCGCGCCTCCATCGGCCTTTGATGAAGGCGTGCTGATGCAAATCCAAAAAGAATAAGCTCGCGCGCATTCGGAAAAATTAGAATATCAATATTAATGATGAAAACATGTGGTAGGAAACTTTTTATGCTTATCCAAGAGACCAGTGTAGTTACTACACCATGACCAATCTTGATCGTGCATGGTCATTCAATAGACAACAGCTGCAATTGAGTTAATTTTCAGCTACTCAAGTTCATGGTGATTTGTCACTGAGTTTCTTTTGCCATCTCTCCCCTGCCATCCCTCCCCTGCCATCTCTCCCCTGCAGTCATCTCTCCCCTGCAGTCACTTATTGTCACTCACTCTTTTCCCTGACAGTTTTGCAGTTGCATTTGATCTGTCAAAATCTATCTGAGTTTGATCGTGGAGTCATACCCACGACTGTTTGTTCCAGCTCCTGTTCTGTTTTAAAGTGCCTTCCTGAAACAATAAACTGCTAATGGTACTGCACTTCAACCTACTAGACTAATTGCTTGCTAACTTAGTCATAAAAAGATTGGGTTTTTATTTTTCTGCCCATTTCATAACCTCTCACTAGAGTCTGTTGACATGTCATGTGAAAAATTTCATACCTATCCCAATTCTTGTCTTGCTGTTGTTGCTAGAGACATTTGGTGTTGATAGTTTGGTTTCATTATCTTCATATCTGTGATTGTAGTAAGTGAAAGATTTGTCTCCATTGGACAATATCAGCAGATAGATATAAAGCTCAAAGATAAAGTACTTAAAGGGTAGCAGAATTATAGACTCACTTGTCTTGATCATCATCTTTATGAGCAGCATCACTGCTTATTGTTTCATTGTGGTCATGGCTGAGTGATGTGGGTATAAAGGGGCTACTGAATTAATCATTTTCAAATCAGCAACAGCATATAGCAACACCTGAAGCAGAACCAGATTTAGAGACTCACTTGTTATGTTTATCATCCTCATAGCCAGCTTCTCTGCTATTTGGTTCATTGTGGTCATGGCTGCAAGACCAGGGTACTTAAGGATCAGAGCCTTAATCCTTTGCATTTCAAAGGAAAACAAAGCTCATAGCAACAGACTTACATGAGATGTTCATTATCTTCCTTGCCATCTTTACTGCTATTAAGCTCATTGTGGTCATGGCTGGGAGATCAGTGAATCAGTGCTTAGTAACTCAAAGACAGCTTCCATCAACACCCAAAGTAGCAACTAGCACCAGATATGAAGACTCACTTGTCATACTCGTCATTTCTATGAGTAGCTTCACTGCTTCTTGTATCATTGTGGTCATGGCTGAGAGATTAGAGTATTAGGGGACTATCCAAATCATCTCAAAGCTCGTCAGAACACTTTAGTGGCGTCATATTTACAGATTCACCTGTGATGTACATCATCTTCTGAGCCAGGTTCCCTTTCAGTTTCTTGATTGTGGTACTGGCTTTGATTTATTAGGGAATTAGTGACTTAACCCTTCGGATCTCACAGAATATCTCATAATGCATATTTTCCGAACTGAGGAATCTGTTAAAAACTATTGTGATGGGTTCAGGCCAAACCTGTCGTCAAATTCCATGAGTGACTCTCCATCTGCGTATGATTGTTCGGAATTGTATATAGAGAACTTGTGACTAGTATAGATTCTTGGATTCTTGCCATCAGCTGCCCCAAATCGGGCAATATTTGGACCTAGCCTTCCTTTCCTCCAGAAGTGACTGAAATTGAATGTTTGTGTTTCAATCCTCATAGGTATATTATCTCAAATAATGATAATATGCAATAGCCAATAGCCTTTTTCGAACAGGGGCATTGTAAAGTGAGGATATAGTAATGGCTGATAACAACACTCACCATAGAATTGCGATTGTGAAAGTTAGAAAAATCGCCACCATTATCCCACCATAGTTGGACTTTGGTTTGGTTGAGAAGTAAGTGGGAACATCTGGTGCATGCGCATCGACAACCCATCCAGATTCTACAAACACTATACCCTGAGATAAGTAGCTTGGGTAACGAGTTGCACGTGATGATTTCGCGTTTCCATGGTTTCACAACTGACACTTATACCTAGTGAACTCATACTTAATGTATCCCCGATTCTCATAACCTGTAGACACCTTCACAGAATTCCAAACCTCGTGGACTGAGTCCACTGACACGACAAACACCTACCTCTGAGAGACCATGCACGATTCCAGCCATGAACACTGCATAACTCGCATCACTATCTAACTTCCCGTTCTGGTAGCCGCCGTACTCAGCTCCATCACCGATCGTGAACTTGTACGGAACTTGGTCCGCCTTGAAGCCGGCAGTGATGTACGGTTCGTCATAGCCGGGTGAGTCGGTGTAGACCAGGTACTGAAAATGAGAGAATTTGTTCGGATAAAAAACACAGTGATCACTGCGAAATTTCTCCTTCGAAGCTTCATAGAATGACAACATACCCTTCCCCTGTATCCATGTGGTTTTCTTTGCAACAACGGTTCCCCAAATTTGTCCATCCTCAACTTTACAACAACCATAACCCAACTCCTGTGTAGAGAGGTATTCACACTTCAGGGCATCAGGCCAATCATTTTCAAGACGAGAACGCCATTTCTGACGATGACCGAACTTACTTGATTCCATGGTGTGTTCCATGTGATATGTGGAGGGTAATACTATGTTTTTCAGTGAACAGCAGTGTTGATCTGAAAATGGGCAACCTGACTGAGATTTCGGTCTTGTTCTGATCTACGATGAGAACTCGGCGGTTCGATTCAATCTCGTACCTTCCCTGAGAGTTCCAGAATACAAGGACAATTGATTATCCAATCTATCGATCAACTAGACATGCAGATGATAAGGTACTCACTGCTTTCCTGGAAACTATTTTGATGTTCATTTCTGGTTTTTCCGCTGGTTCATCGATCCGTATAATGTTAATCACGTCTCGCTTGCAATTAGATTTTAATCTCTCGTGACCGTGCTCATCTTTTGACGGCTTATCAACCTTCTGATGTTCATTCATTTCAATGGTATCATTCTTCTGATCGATAGTTTGTTTGTCAAGTCCTTTCTCCGGCCAGTTGTCATCTGAAAACAATGTGATATGTGAAACTTGTCAACTGGAAGTCAAACGCAGGATTATCGTTATACGCAGGATTAAAGTCATCATGTTCATGTATGGAAAAACAGAACACTGTATGTACTAGACTAGTACCACTAGTAACAGACGTAGCAATACCTTGTGTTGAGCACAGAGCTAACAAGAAGAAAACCAGATAGAAAAGCATCATGTTGTAGCATCGATTGTTAGTGAGAAATGAGTGAAGTTTAATTCGGTGCGCTGAATCCATAGTAACCTACTTTATGCACGTGCACATTGAATGCGCATCGTACAGCAAGGCTATTCCACTGTGTGTTCCATTTTGGTTTCCAAAATTCTCGTGCGAACTAATCGCAGTTTTCAGGATCGAGAATTGTTACTCGATCCTCAGAATTCGCATCGTCATAAATACTGTTGCTCAGGGGGGAGGGGTTGCAAAAATTGGTCGGAAATCCCAAAATTTTGAACACCGATGCTAAACTATTTCTTAATGCTTCAATGGCCACCATAACCCCTTATCCACCCAAAAAGTGTCAGTTTGAGTGAGCATTTGAGGATAGCNGTGAGGTGGAGTGAGTTGGAGTGAAGTGTACTGCAGGTAAGATTATCGCAACGCCGCGATTTCTCGAGAATTCAATATACCTCGAATCACAGCGTATGCTTGTTGGGTGGATAGGGTGATATGATGATGAAAAATTGATCGCAAGGTAATGCACGTCGAGGTTATGATCGTCGAGGTTTCGAACGACCAGGTTTTGCACGCCGAGGTTTTGAACGTCTAGGTTACGCACGCTGAGGTACCGCGCGATCAGGTAGGGTCAATTCTTCATCATCGTATTCCCATGCTCACTTAACTTGCGAACCCCATTTTGAACTCAAGTTAGATTTCGAGAAATATCGGCTTAAGCATTTTACCGGTGGTGCGGCTTCGTGACTGTTGCTGTGATGTGAGGTGCAGTGAAGTGCAGTGGAATTGTGAAGTGGAGTCTTGTGCAGTAAAGCCTTATGAAGTTAATAAATGATGAGAAGAAATGAAGAATTAAGAACAAAGACCAAAGATGAAGAGCAAAAAAAGAACAAGGATAAAGTCGGAAGAAAAATGATTCAGGCAAAAAACAAAAATTTAAAGCGATGGACGAAAATCACAGCCGAAGAACGAAAGATGACAACGTAGATTAAGAGATTAAGAGATTAAGGATGAAACGAAGAAAAAAGACCAACAATTAAGAGCAAATGCAATAAAGAAGAAAGAAAAACAAAGCTAAAGAACAAAGCTAAAGAATGAAGAACAAGGGCCAAATGTAAAGAAAAAGAGGGCAGGGTCTAAAGAAGATGGATAAACGAATAACAAAGGCGAATAATAAAGAACAAAGGTGAAGAACAAAGAACAAAGACCAACGATGAAGAACTAAGACCAAAAACCAACGATGAAGAAAAAAGACATGCACCTTTAACTCCGAGCTTATTTCACTTGGCTGTGGCTTTGTCAACAAGTGTTAGGGAGGCTGGCTGAGTGGCGCCAGCCTGTTTACACGTCAACTCCAACGATAAAGGGAGGCGGGCCACGGCACTCTAACTCTAACATGTATTCCCATTGCAAATTCTGTTCAATCATAGTAATTTCAAGATAATCCCAGTTTTATTTTCAGCTTGAAAAAACACGAGATCCAAGTTGAAGTAGTGACAAGAAGGAGCGAACACATTGTACGCAGTGTAACCATGACAACTCCGCTCTCAGTGGCTTCGGGAACTATATAATTATAAGGAGATATGAACCTTAAGGAGATAAGACTTTAGGAGATCTGAACCTTAAACCTATTTGTACCGAGTTTCAAATTTGTTGAGCTTGGGTGTCGACTTTTTGAGTTTTAGTTGAACTGAGGTTGTGGTTTTCCTATGCATTATGATTGTCGAGATTGATTCTTGATTGATATTTCAATTTCAATTTCACTAGACATAATCGTAATAATTCGTATGACTTTGAGCAATGAGTGTGTTCAACTTCAATCTTGTATTGTAATTGTAAATGAAGATGGAACCCGAACTTGAAGATGATTGCAATCAGTATCATTTTATCATGCTGAATATTTGAATGTGACTTCCGAATACCTATTACATTTACAGTATTACAGTTACAAATGAGTATGACATGTGCAGACGTTGCGCGCCCCTTTACTTTATTTGATTTTGACTGATCGGATCATTATCATATGTTCCCGTGCTGCGGGAGCCAAATAGTAAATACCCCGCGCGAGCTGCGCGTCTTCGAGTTCTATTGTTCGTGGTTATATAGTTTGTGGTTTACGGCGAGCATGTTCCCGCGCTGCGTGACCCAAATACTCCGCGCGCGCTGCAGCTGCGCGTCTCCGTGGTTTCTACGACTTTTCAGTTCATTGAGTAGAACAGGGGCGCGCAACGTCAACGTGTGCACATGCGAGCATCAGTGATCAGTTGCAGTGCAGTTGAGTGTTACTGTTATACATAATAGCGGCGCGCACAAAACCCGGGCCTATCTTGCCGGATGTTATCTGTCCACTGTTTCTTGCGCGCGGCGCGCCTTCATCGAAGGCCGAAACAGGCATTATTCGGATTTCTGATGAAGGCACGCGCGCAAGAAACAGTGGACAGATAACATCGCATCCGGCAATGCATTGTGTTGTCAGATGTTACCTGACCTGTTTCTCGCGCGATCCGACCTGTTTCTCGCGCGAGCGCGCCTTCATCGAAGGCCTGTTTCGGCATTCGATGAAGGCGCGCGCGCCGCGCGCGAGAAACTGAGGTCAGATAAAATCTGACAAGCATTGTGCAAACGTTGCGCGGCGCGCGCCCCTTATTAACTCGGAAATTTGGAGAGTCGTACGCGTAAGACCCACGGAGACGCGCAACGCTAAGCTGTAAGCACGTGCGGAATTTTTGGGCCGTCACGCAGCGCGGAAACTTGCCGGATGCAGATGTTATCTGTCTACTTCTTTTGCGTGCGGCGCGCGGCGCAACAATTATAAGAACAACTGCAAACTGTGTCGAAGCGCCGCGCGGGATTTAGCGCGGCGGGATCATTATCCGATCCGCTCTATCCATCCGTACAACGAGCGCGCGTCTAGATTGAATTTGCCTGGCGATGCTAGGCCCAGCTGACGCGCGCAATGAAATTTTCTCGACAGGGGCTATTATCGACAGCCAAGATTGAATAAACGAAAATTATTTGGCCTTCGATGGCTCGTGGACAGATAACGAGTCACTGGTCAGATATCATATAACTTCTGTTCAAGAGAGCGCAATGCACACAGCTAGTGCAGACATTCAGTTTCTTTATTCAAGTGTGCACTTGTTGCGTCACTGTTATCCATCAATGATAGAACCTGTTGAGATTTTTGTTGCAAGTGTGCAATTTATTCTCAGACAGCCAGAGAGATTCACGGCTTGCATCAGTGGTTTTTCATGGCTTGACAACGTGGTTACACAGTTAAACTGTTGCATTTGCTTGATGTTATCTTGTATCCGCCCACTGATTCATGAGTGTAATCCAAAGCATGTGAAAATGTTTAAATATCTTGCTCTTAAATTTCCTGTTATAGTGGAAAAAGGCTGGAAGCTTTAGTTAAATCAAGTAGTACCTACTGTCTTTGTCTTGTCTAGCAAAGCTAGACCACTATTATACAGTACACATGCATTTGAAAATATGATTGAGGATAAGTTTGCATGCGCATGCAATGAAGTTCATGACAGGGTCTATCATTTATCAACAATGACAGTCTATCTGACTATACTGTTTCATCGTTTGGAGCATATTCTGGGTACATGGTCAAAGGAAAAGAGCATGAATACAGGAGTAGGAAGCTGAATGCTGAGTTGATCATTCAAATATGCAATATTTTGAAGAGGAGCATTGGATTGAATGGAGATAATATTGGACTGCTGAATTGTGAACATGGGATAATTTCACTTGCATCTCACTGTGACGCAATACTCAAGAGCTTTCAGGTGATGTCTAGTATTCCTTTCATTATGTGATTCTTTTTTGAATCATTGTGTCTACATTGCTGTCTTTTTCAGGAAGATGATGTGTTGAAGACATTTTACAATAACATGATAAATTCATTTAATGGCCCTGACTTGACTGGAACCACGGCCTTTCTCAGCATGAATATCTTCGTCAAAATACTCAAATCTGTTGATATAAGGCCCAATGACTCAGCAACATTAGATGAACTGCTAAGCACTATCAAGGAGATCATTGCTTCTCATAGTTCCAACTTATCTATCAAGAATACTGTCCATCTGAAAGCCTTGGTTTCAAGTGTGATCACTCCAAAACTTTCAAAATTCATGACATTTCCTAAACAGACGATTTTGGCATCACTCATACTAGAGTCTTACATTTCCTGCATTGGTTCTACGCATTATCCTGTTATCAAAGTGATGAAACTTCCTTCAAGTGGTTCTTCTGATGATTCTAAGTTTTACCATGGCATACTCTTACCGTTAGACAGACCAAGTTGTTACAAAAAATTCATGAAGATAAGGAGCAATCAGGGAGACAGACCTTTGTCAATAGGAATACTTAGTTGTCCTATGCCACAAGAACTGGAATCATATGAAGGTGAAACATTCAAGTTTGTGAACGAGTTTGAAGATAATCTTGAAAAAATTCTTGTTAAACAATCAATCAAGATACTGGGGGAAAAGAACAAACATCTTGATATATTGTGCAGTCAGAAGGTGATCCATCAAAGCATCAAAGCTCATCTACAGGGTCAAGGCATCCTTGTTTTGGACAGACTCTCCATTTTTTATGCTGAAAACTTGGCTACTCTCTCTGACTGTTCTCTATCAGCCAGTATCTCTGAGATTATGATTGGCAAGATAAAGAATATTTCACTCCTTAAATTTGACAAGAAATCGTACCTTCATTTCATCCCAACTTCAGACTGTCATTTTGGAACTATCGTACTGCATAATCTGGTAAGTAACCACATTCCACAGTGTGTAGATATCTTCACACTAATTATCAGCGGTATTTCTATTTTGTGCAATCATTCACAGACTGAGTATGTTGCTGAAACGATTGAAGAGTGCATAGCGCAGAGTGTGAGAGTTTGCAACACTGCCATGGCAACTCAGTCATTGGTACATGGAGGTCCATGCCTTTATTACACCATTTTGTCAAGTTTACCAGTGGTAAGACTTCTACTCTAGAATTAAGCTTGCATCTCACTCATAAACCGTAGTACATTATATACACTCAAATTATGTGCAATTTGATGCTGAATCTGCAAAGGAGAACAAGTAAACCCTAACCACACATTCCATACATTCCACCTCTCAGGAACCACAAGATCCCATCATCCGTTGTATAAGATCTGTGCTGCACAACTTGTGTAGACTGCTGACTGATAAGGAAATGGTGACGTTGGGAGGGCATGTTTGGATCATTGACCAAACACCAACTGAAGACCTGCTACTTGACTGGGAGTGAGTCTTGGATAGCCAATTATTACAACACAGTTGGTAAACATGAAGAATTTGCTAATAGAATTAACAATGAGTTGGATAACAGTTAATTTTCACTAGAACTGTATTCAACTACTTAATCTATCCTGATCGTCCAATCGCGCAATGTTTACTATGCACGCTATAATAGTCATTGTTAGTTAAGTCAAGACAGCGGAAAGTCAGCTGCCACAAACTCCAGTTTCTACTTGATTACTGCTTGAATTACATAAGAAACAATGATTAAGGTAAAGCAAATTGAGTTATACATTAACGTCTGAGACCTATTCTGAACCCAAATCTGGCGGCAAAAATTGCCGGGTGGGGCAAAATACCCCCGGTTAATTGCTGATATCCACCTAGGTGAGCCAGGTCTCAACTAAGCGATGTGTGTCAAGTGTCCTATGTAATAAGTGTATCCTTATTCGTATTGTCGAGTTAGTGTTCTGGACACGCACTTTGATTCGAATTGTTCTGTTGTAACCATAGGAGATGAATATAGCGAAGAAAAGTCGCTCAGTAGAGAGACCTATTCTTGACTGAATCAGACGAAGGGTGTAGCTATACATGAATATGGCGATCGACCGATAGACTTGAAACTTCTACCATAGCTCAAGGACCATAAGAAACTCGGAAACCAAAATTTCACGTCAATCCGATGATCGGTTCCCGAGTTAATAATGGCCACCATAACCCCTTATCCACCAAAAACGTGTCAGTTTCAGTGAGCATTTGAGGATAGCTCCCAATCGGATAGACCGATTGACTTGAAACTTCTACCATAGCTCAAGGAC
>CAMPET010000014.1:514988-526174 GCA_946803715.1 Beroe ovata | reverse complement strand
TGTGTGTGTGTGTGTGTGTATGTGTGTGTGTGTATGTGTGTCTTTGTGCGTGCGTGCGAGTCTTTGTGCGTATGTGTAATTGTTGTTAATGGTTATCATGCGTCGCATAATGTAATTGATTTAGCTCGGCTATCTGAGACGCAAAGGACACTTCAAAATACGAGCGTCGAATTACAGAATCCCTATAACTGTATCTCGTGATGACTGTGTGGCAAAATATGCACTGAATGTTTATGTGGTATCACGTGACCTCGATTGCACTTAATACACTGTTTATACATGTGTAATTTACTAACAAGAGAATATGATTCGTTGTGATGATCGCTACAATATACATTATACACTCGATCCGCTGTATACAGTTATGTATGCGTGTTAAAACGTACGTTATAACTCCTGTGATTAGAGAACTTCAATCGTGCAGATGTGTCTCAAGATGTGAATTGTAGTTAAACTATCGTAATCAGTATTTAGTCTAGTATTTTGCACTAAAGTACTTTCCCCCTCAGGTTTCAGCTGCCGATGCGAGAACCTATTCTGTGGTTTACACCGCTATTCCGACCAACATAGCTGTCCCTTTGACTACAAGACAGACGGGAGGGAACAACTCAAGAAAGACAACCCCCAAGTTGTTGGTGCGAAGGTTCGCAAGATATAAAACTCGAGAACATACAAACAATTGGAGATCCGACCCAAACAGGCTGCTACGATCAACTTGTGGTCATGTAGAGAGACGGTGATATATCGTGAACTGTTTACTAAACTAAGATTAAGAATCCCCACATTTCGGAGCTGTAGAGACCGTGAAGTTTCAGTGGTAGAACAAATAAAATTCGATTGTGCCACGTGGTTTCATAATTTCTGTGAGCACACTGCTAGACTACCTAGACAATGAACTGCCAGTTACACATTGAAATCAAAATGAATTCTGTTGCGTGATGAGACAGAAACATCTTTTCTTCGAAAACGAATTTATCAATCTTCAATATTTGATTGGGATTTGAACAAGATAGTTTCATTCAAGTTGATAAGTGGGCGTGAAAACTCTGTTGAACACCAAATGTACCAGTGGGGGCGTGATTTCGTTCATGTTCTACTGTTCCCAGCATCAGTTTAAATGGGTAGTTCACGTTTGCACAAATTTCATACTCATATCAAATCCCTACGTGTACAGCAGGGGGCCTTTTTGAGTGAAAATAAGAAAGAATTCTGTGATATATCTGCCCTGTGTTATTCAACTGTTTCCTCCTAATGTTTCTCTGGCTTTTCAATCTGGTGTATCCAGCCTCCAGGTTTTGTGTACTTAGCGCTTTCCTTTTTACACAGTTTCGATAGGGCTAAAGCGGTTAATCAATTGATTGAATTATTGGTGATAAGATTGCCGCTTCTTTGAGCAAGGGCAACGAATAGTCGATTTAACTAATCAATCTTATTAATGATTTAGGGAATGATTATATCTATTTAAAGTATATGATATTAGCATTGAAGATCGGATTTTACTCGAAGAGACCGAAAAATGCTGTGCCGTGCTCTTAAAGATATACATTCATGTATTGAGCAATGTTCTATCAACTGCTATTTAGAATAAGAGGCCTTGATGTGAGTAGATTTTATCTTTATTTCTGTTCAGATGGTTACAATATATTCGTCAAATAAGCTAACTTGTTTTTCTGACCAGTTGGTTAGAAAGGTGCTCAAAAGCGCGCGCGTGCGTGTGTGTGTGCGAAATGCTCCCACTCACTAGATTCCTGGCTCCTCTGACCATGTACTGCTGTATATAACCGTCTCTCGATAGATTTGTAAGATCATGACTGATAAGGGGAAATGTCGTCGAAACTTGACCCGGAGAATTATATCGAAGTTATCATTATGGAATCGGATGTATCTGATTTCATTCTCTTATTTTATCGATGAGGTCACCAATTCACTAGNGTGTGTGTGTGTGTGTGTGAAATGCTCCCACTCTCCAGATTCTAGGCTCCTGACCATGTACCGCTGTATATAACCGTCTCTTGATAGATTTGTAAGATCATGACTGATAAGGGGAAATGTCGTCGAAACTTGACCCGGAGAATAATATCGAAGTTATCATAATGGAATCGGATGTATCTGATTTCATTCCCTTATTTTATCGATGAGGTCACCAATTCACTAGACCACAAACTTGTGTACATTGTCCAGTTCACAAAGGAGAATGTGGTTACTTTGGGTACTACATTTCAATGTGCGCTGTTATTTGAGAGTTCCTTTTCCCTTTACATTTCAGCCTTCCCTGTTTTATCAAAATGAAAGAGCAACATTTCTATGAAAAAGTTGATCATACACTCAATCATAACATATCACGGAAACGAATAGTGATAAGTGGTAATAAATAAAAACTATTCACACCAAGGTCGGCTGTACAAATGAAATTAAAATATCAATCATGTCAATGCGTGCAATCAATGCAATAAATATCGATACCACACGGCAGATATGTACACAATATTTTACAGAGTTTAATAGCATATCAAATAATGAATCATTCATTGTATGAGGAACTGATTGCTTCAGTCATCTTCACATCATGACCAAATCATCTTCATCCGTACTTTGGGGCTGTTCCTTTTTAGATGACTCTCCCACCTTCACGCTCTTCTCTTTTCCGGCAGGAGCCTGGAAGTGATACAAATACATAGATAACTACCCGTACAAGGGAAAAATTCCCTGCCTTATCACTTTTATATTTTACAATGACATGATCTGCTAGTCGACAAAACATTGAAGAAGTCAGGTAACTTACATTGCTTTTCTCATCAGCGGCTCTCCCTGAAATGATGCGTGGGTGTTATAAATGAAATCTAGGGTACCCCCTTAGTTTATTTCCGTGAATATTCTAACTGGAGCATCAAGGTTAGGGCTCGGTCATCATTACATAACGTTCACATGTCTCGTCACTACTCACTACTAAATTTAGATCATCTTTTTGGGGCTTATTACTAGCAAGATTTCACCGAAAATCGCGTGAAAGGAAAACTGTGGTCAGCAGCTAGTGCTGCGCGCGCTCTCGAAAATATTTGCGCGCGCAGGGCTGCGGTCAGTGACGTAACATTCGTAAACATCACGAGATTTGATGACCTCGACAATCGAATTTCCTGTTCAATGTTTAAAATCTACCGGTCACGACAAGAAATGCTGATTTTATCGTCGTCATTGCTACGTGACCACTGACTCTAAAGTGAGAGTGCTCGGATAGGATCACATATGTGATCACGCCACACTTGTGTAAAATATGCACTCTCTACCGCTGTATGGGTGTACAGAAACCACTTACAAAATTGTACAGAAAAACAAACAACATTGTACAGAAATAATAACAGCTCTTGACCTACAGTTTTACACGTTCCGTACACGCATTACACCAACGCAACACTGTAAATATAATCAGTGATGGCCTTTCACCATTTGTGGCAGCGGTGTTCATATTCTTGACACCATATCTGCGGCTGTTCATTTTCACCTAAAACTAACTTGCATAACTAAGACGGGACAATTGTAAGGACGAAAACTATGGACCTGATTTAAGCTTGGAAAACCCCCGTGTCTGGGAAATACCATGTTAATAAAATGATAAACTATAAAGGATAAACTCAAGATAGAAGACGTAACCTGTATTACCACAAAACATATGTTGTGAAGTGTGAGTCTCAGATACATTACTGATTTTTCGCCACAATACAATAACAAATAATATAATGAAGAAAGTTTTTCTCAACTCCAACACTAAAGATAATCACGCACTTAAACCCTATGATCTGCCGTCACTTCACTCCCATTCTTCACAACAGAATCGTCATCATCCACAGCATGATTCTGAATAGCATGACATTCGATTACTGTTTCCTCTGGGATTTGGGGCTGCCATGATGACGAGATTCGCTTGCCGGAACGTCGGATGGCATCGTTAACGAATGATTGAATCGGCTGCATCCTCCAGTAGTAAATGATCGGGTTGACCATACTGTTCAGTGCAGGGCACATGACGTAGGAAAAGTTCCAGCTGTACCAAATGAGGAATGGATAACTCCCAAACATTACCAAGTAGCAGTCGTTCTCACATGAACTCCAACTAGAGATCGCCATTAGCACGTAGTTGACGAACACGGGGATGTTAAACACGATGTACGCTCCGGTGAATATGATGATTGTCCGTGTCGCGCTCATAGCTTGCCGATTCTTGCCTCCATCCGTCTTTCCCTTCCTGGAGAGACTCTGTCTTCGTTCGTTCACCAGGATGATAATGTAGGAAGTGACACAGCTCAGACAGATGGGTACGATTGGCAGAGCTAGAGTTACGGAACGAGAGATGGAGTTAAACTTGTAACTCCAGTCTGCCGATGCCATCTCGTAGCAGTAGACCTCACTGTTCCAGTACATGTATGTGGCATCACCCGTGAGGAGTGGTAACGCTGTTCGTGCTACTAGGAACAGCAGGTAGACACTCACCACGGCAAGTAGCACTCTCCGGCGAAGCTGGACCATCGGTTTGACCAGGATGAATGTCCGTGATATTGACATAATTCCGACAAGGAACACCGACATGTAGGGCAGCATCTCCCAAAGGAAGCCCCATCCGTAGCAAAACCACGGTATCCCAAATAGGGCGGGGTCTCGGTGCTGCATCATGCTGCAAATCACTGGAAACAGTGTGATGCACACCAGGATGTCCACTACCGCTGTCAGAATGTAGATAATGTTGAAGTAGGCCTTGTTTGCGGCTAGCGATGATCTGAGAGCCTCGGTCATGAAGTACCAAAGTGACACAATATTTGCAGGTAGTCCTATCACTGTGGTCAGGATGTAGACTGCAGCGAAGAGGTGGTTTGCATATCCAGGAACTTGGTACGATGGAGTGGTTGTGACCTCTTCCATCTGATTAGAGGTGGACAAATGGGTGGACCAGTTGTTAGGGTGCTACGAAAAGAATGGAAATCAATAACGAATGGTGAAGCAACACCGGAAATGCATTATTGTGAAACAAAAGTTTTTCAGGAAATTGAAATATCAATGACCAAGTTTTCATTAACGTATCACTATCAGAGTCTTAGAAGAAAGCATTTATATTAACGAGAAACTCTGAATAATTCGTCGAAAGGGTCCAACTAATCGTAGATTCTGGACGATAGAAAATATGAAAAGGGCATTTTGGGGGCGAAAAGGGGGCTTCGGAGGAGCAATCAATGACCGAATATTATATGCTTGTGTTGCACACCTACATACGCAAACATATCTTAGCCAAACCTTCCAAAAGGCTTCACAGTATATCAACAAATAATTATTAATAACACGTCCTTGGAGCGTGGAAATGAATAAACAATGGTTCATTAACTTGCCCTAGCTCTCGTCTGTCTGACCTCATGTAGGTTCAGTCTCGTATGTTACCGTTACATTATGATGCGGTTACATGGTGATATCTTACAGTTACTACTACGTTAGCGTAAGGATGAACGCTGAAATAATATCGACTATTTTACTGTTAACTACCAAAAGCCACTATAGCAACTCTAGAATAGGAACGCGCAACAATAAAGATGGCCATTTGCTATATATACAATCTTACCCCGCCCATTTTCCGGTAACATCCAATTAATGTAATTTCATACTCACAAACCGGAAGTGCTAGAAGAAACCATATTAAATGAATGAAACGGGTGACGGACCTAAAACAGTGACAACATAAACCTTTGATTTCAATAAAAGTAGCAACTCAAACAACACTTATCACTATCTTATGACATTAGTTATGCTAATCACATGTTATAGTTAGGCGCGTACCACCTCAAAATCAAATAAAATGATGACTAACACACATTATGTAACTAATCACATCACACCTATTCGGTGCGTATTGCCCAAATTTCACTCGGCTTCGCCTCGAGAAATATGGCCAAATACGCACCTCATAAGTGTGATGTAAAAGTATATCAAGTACCAGATTATACTATAGCAACGGGTAATACTTCCCTGCTCTAGCTTATAGGACAGATTATAGGGCAGGGGGCACATCAAGTTATGAGATCCGGCGTGCACTACCATCGCATCCATGAAAATTGCAGTATGATGATAAATTACCACTAGGAAGTCTCCTCAGTTAATTCAAAGAAATAAACAATTGACATTGAACAATGGGCCAATTATACTATAGGCCAATTATACTATAGGTCAACGTGGAATTATTTCACGAAAGTTACACGCTATGTTTCACTAAAATTATACACCGTTTCACCGTATTAATGGTACTGGTGTCAGTCAAGTTGACCATGGATTGGTGCTCAGTGTTCACATTGTGACAGTGATGTCAATTGTGTGATTTTAGTTGTGTTATGTCATTGTCAAATAAGCCATTATTGCTAATTAGCAAGGAGTTTTGCTCCCCTACCAATTATTGCCCAGAATGAAGGTTTGGATTGAACTGGAAAATTTTACGTTTGAATGTAAAAAAGTTAAATGAGATTGACTTTGAAGCTATGAGCGAAATGTTTAAATAAAGGAAACGCAAAACATTGAAGTGAAGGTCTGTGGAACACAAATTGACCTCATTACTTTTTATAATTAATAACAACAATACTTTGTTTCTTTACTGTTTGTACATTATCAGGTCCTCGTACAAAACAAGTGGGAACACACAAAAATAGAGCTGTAAATTGTAATAATATGCAAAGTTTAGGGAGTGTTTATGAAAAACTAGCAAACCCGTCAATAGGCCGTGATAGGTACACTACCCAATACCCATTGAGCCATATCAGATACAACAACACAACGCAGCACGAGAATGCGTTTTCCTATCGATTGAGGTATTGAGAGTGACTGAACCACGTCCAGTGGACGTCAAGTCTCAACTACGCACTCGGAATATTGATTTTACAAAGGATCGGGGAAGGATCACTTTGAAAAACATCGGCAATTTCTTCTGATTGGCACAGTGAAATGATGCTAATTGTTTGACTTTCGTTCCGATTTTCTTAGTGTATGCTGACAAAATGGCGCATTTAACCGTGAGTCAAACTGCGCGCATAAAACTGCACGTGCAACTCTTGTCTCTCCTATCAACAGAGAGCAACTTAATCGAAACAGCACCATAAGAAATGAGCCTACAGGCTTCTACATTTAGCACGTGCAACTCAGACGCTACCATAGCAACACGCACGCCGTGACTCACAGAAATAAAAGAGAAAACGCCAAATAATAATAGCCAAATTTAATTTGATCTAAAATGATCGGGAATATTTGATACCGATTCAAATGGAAAACAGTATACGAGTATTGAGTATGACCCACAATATGACCGCAAGTTGAAGCTTACATCTGTCAAACACACATAGCCAAAGTAAGCAGTGACAGATGTTGGCTACGGTCAATGATTGTCATGATAAATACATAAAAAATAAACGTTGGGCCAAACTTGAGCATTTGAATAGCGAGTGCATGGGGAATAACTATAGCAAGTGCATACGCATAGTATTGGAATGCATATTGCATATTACGAGTCCAATGCTTTATCATTATAAGACCAGTAATTGTACGTCGTTCATCACCTTGCAATATTCCCACCCACCAATTTGGCAGTTAAATTGGTGAGTCTAAAGGGCGATCTATACTACATTTTGCATAGTAATATGGCACTCACTACCAGACTCACTAATAACTGCATATAGTGGGCTATATTATGACAAGTGGAGTACTATTAAACTTGCAGCTGCCTCTGTTATATAGAACAGACACGATTCATCTATGATGTAAGCCCGAATTGCCAAATTTGTGGGGATTGAGGATTATGGTCTGTGTTCGGGCTTCTGCATATCGCTGATGGGTTAATTAAGCGATAATGAGGTCGCTGGTAACATTCATTATATCGCGAACCAGTGCCAAGAATCCTAGCCACCACCACTTTGAAATATTTACACCCAAGAATAATGATAACATTTGAACAATCCCCAAGTTTGGGGCATATAATAGTCTTGACGCATGTCACAGTGTCGACACCTGTTCATGACACCAGAAATTCACATATTATAATGCCTCGCTATATTTCATGACATACCTGGCTTGAGAGATTCGGACTTAGGCTTCTTCAAATTCTCATCAGAGTTCAGGCTATTGAGACTGGAAAGATATCAATTTAAGGGATTATTGGATCAATAGATAAATATTGAATTTTTGCCATTTCACCCAGAATGATTTCAATTATGATGAAGGAAATTGATTGAAATATTTGAAGAAAATTATGGTTCAAAACCTCTTGATATGGTGATTCTTGAGACTCAGTCCCCTCAAAGCGGCCTGGATGACCTCGGCACTTTCGTTTTCCTCCTCCTTCGTGACTTTTGACCGGAATGAGTGTCCCCGTAGAATCTTCTGGATCACGGAAACGGACTTTGCCAGGCTGTAATTCCGGAAATTCTTCTGAATTTTCTTCGCTGCCACCTCCTCTTTTTCCTGGTGATATTATGGGTGTGAGTTACCGGCATGCACGTCGCTGACTGGCCATGGTCGAGAAGAAGTAGTGGTGTCATTGCGTCAAAACTACTGATTGACAATTCATGCGGGAAAAAGGGACTGCAAGAGATTGTCACCTTCTTCTGCTGATCTTCTGATAGTTTGACGTTCTTCCGTTTGCTTTCCCGTTCTCTTTGCTCCGTTTTAGCAACAGATGGATCAGAGTTTTCCTTATCTTCTTGCGTCACATCATCATCTGTCTTGGTATCCTTCTTCCCAACGCTACCGACATCCTTCGTGTTCTTTTCATCGACACTTTTCTTCTTAGGAGCAGCAGCTTTTTCTTCGTTCTTATCTGACTTTTCACTTTCCTCCGCTTTTTTGTTAGACACTATTTCCACCTTCTCCCCCTCCGCTTTCTTATCATCCTCAGCTTTACTCTTCCTCTTCTCCGCTGCAGTTTCTATCTTTGCCTCGATCTTATCTTTGACATTCGACAATTTCCGCTTGATCGACACACCAGTTTTTGGCGATTTCACCTCCGGAGGCTTTGAACTCACTGATTTCACCGTCACCTCCTCAATGACAGGGGGTTCGTCAGGTGTCTTTACTGCGGTGTCTTTCTGTGTTTTTGCTGGAAGGTCTTTAGCAGCTGCGTCTCTCTTGGATTTTTGAGCCTTTAGGTCATCAACTTCGTTCTCCAGATCAGTAATAAGCTTTGTTCTCTGCGACATACGCTCCTTAAACGTAGCCTGGAAACACAAAGCAGATCAAAAACTGAGATCGAACGCGAAAATATTGTCAGAACACGAAATTTCATTAGACCCCAACTAGTCGAGATAAGACATGTGTTAAGGATAACCTGTTCTTTCTCAAGTTGCTTTTGAAGTTTCTCAATTTCTTGTTCGTGCTGACGCACAGTCTTGTTAAGACGTTTAATAACCAACTTCTGTGCCTGATGCTCACCACTGAAAATACACGTGTAAGTTAGTGTCGTTTCCAGGCTGACTCATGACTCGCATGTGTGTCAGGTGTCTACGTCTATTGACACATAAATAAGCGAACTTCGGCACTTTGGTGAATAATTGTCCTCAACTCACTCGATTGTGGAGAGGTTTTGCTCCAGCCTCGCTTTGTCCTCTACAAGCTTTTCCATACTCTCCGTTTGTTTCGTCTGTTTCGAGATCATCTGCTTAACACTCTCCTCTGCAGCAACACTCTGTGTTTTGAGCTCCTCAATCAGCTCATTTGCCACCTTCAGTTCCTTGCTCACCTGCAGGTGTTGCTCCTCCAGCTCAGCTCTCGACAGTTTGGCAAACTCTGATAACAGCCCTGGAGGGAGTGAGAGTGTTACAAATTACATCCTGATAATCAGATAATCAGTGACTGATATGGGTTACGGATGCTGGAATAAGATAAGGAAGCTATCTACATCAAACACCTGCGTTATCTCCAATAGAGACTTTTCTGGTCTTTGTGATTTGTTTCCTAAGCGTGTTATTGTCCACTTCTAACGCCTGTATCTTCGCCTCCAAGATCCGTTCTCGCTGTGACCCAAGGATGGGAGAGGAAGTGCGCGGCGCGGTGGCCCCGCGAGTCAGCTCATTCTTCTGATCAATGACCTGTGTCAATCGAGTAATCTCGTGATAGTACGTGTCGCACATTATCTCCAGCTCCTGAAGGCGGGTGCTACGCAGATCACTTTTCAATGTCCTGCGGAGGTTGTTTTGTATAAACCACGTGTATGTATAAACCACGTGTATGTATAAACCACGAGTTTGTATAAACCACGTGTTTGTATAAACCACGTGTAAACTCCCGCATTATAGCGGTGTCATGGTGTAATGCATGAATGGAAACTTGGTATATGGATAGAAAATGAAAATGTGTGCGTAAAACATCCTTCACGTCTTAGTCTATAGTGTAAGCATAGTGATTAGTTGAGTAGTGAACGTATAAACTTTGTTATACATTTAATGCACCGTGATTCTGATAGCAGTATCATTACATTACACGAACAGATCCTTATAGGGTAACATTATTAGCAGGAGTACAAGGAACACCCAAAGTTGCATGCTGTGTACTGTGCTGGGAATGCGGTTTAAACATGTAATTCCATGATCAATGATGATTGTTCTTTATATAATTAGTCTATTTGAGTATAATACTGAACCACGGATGACTAGGCCTATATATTACCAAAGGACTGGGACTTACTTTATTTCCGTTTCCTTTTCTTTGAGCAGACACTCAAATTTGTGGCATTTCTGTCTCAAGCCAGTGATTGTCTGAAATAGATTGATCCTTCATTACGGAGAAGTATCACGGGCCGGATATGAAGACTAAATTTGAACCAAATAAATGTGGTATTTTACGCCATATTCCACTTAATAAAACGTACATTATGCGCGGCGCTTTTAGGCGCGAAAATAGCACACTCACAACTTACAATCAAGTGTCTGTTTGATCTTTTGTAACTGCGCGCGACGGAAACACAACGTTCAAGACACAGCATATGATCTTTCCCCGAATTGGAACAAATTTGCCGCAAAGTGGGGACATGCAATATTGGGCGATTGTGGATGAATTTAGTTCTAGGGTGCAATAGCGATTTGAAATAAGTTATATGAGGACTCTTGCTTGTCAATTCAACGTTTTGGTGCCACGGGAAGCCGCCACACACCATATCACTATGTCCAATGTGCACATAA
>CAMPET010000014.1:421485-491961 GCA_946803715.1 Beroe ovata | reverse complement strand
TCAGATGTATGCCCACGGTAAGTGTGAGGTTCAGATATATGCCCACGGTAAGTGTGAGGTTCAGATATATGCCCACGGTCAGTGTGAGGTTCAGATTTATGCCAACAGTAGGGCGCCGGGCACAGGTGTGATGTGTCATGTGCCATGTGGGCATCGGAAAGATTGAAATCTATACGCAGTTCACATTAATGACTAGCCGCCATTGCTGAAGACAATAATAACATGATTATGGAATGCTTCTGGTTTAAATGAACCATATTATTTCCTCACGGTAACTGGTAAGGTGCAATCTGTAACTGGTAAGGTGCAATCTGTAACGATCAAGATAAAGATGCACTATGTTTCAGATGACGTGGGAGACTGCGTTGCTGGTAACGTGATGTGTGATGACGGGTTATGTAAACCTCCCAGCTTTTGCTGATATGTGACACATCATGCTGACACACATGTGACACACATATGAACTATGATCATAATCACTCATTCCGATATTTATTTCACAGCTATTTAATTACAGATTATTTAATTCGCATTACTGAATATCTGACTTATCATTTACTGATGAACGCTATAGAATTCAAACAAAAAATGAACGTTACTCACTGGCCGAGTTGAGTCTGAGTTCGAGCCCATTTTTGGTTCACTCATCTGAAGGCAAATCTCCATCATCGGAAGTTTACCCAGTCTTCTGTTGGAGAGACCAGCGCTTAACATCAGGGCTATGAAAATGAATGTATCAGGAAACTTCATACGACAAATTCATGGGATTTATAGAATTTTTTAAGCTGATGCTGAATGGATATCATGCCGAGTTAATATCAAGATAACACAAGATCCGATGGTTGGTATGACCTAAGGTCTTCTCTCCAAAATGAACAAACACCGACCGCTATCATGCAAACTCGAATTGTATCATCGCCACATCAGCCCGTCGCAAAATTCATATTTTAAGTTCCCGCTGTGCCCTATTACAAACAGATGGTGAAGAGTAGAATAATTCGATTTTGAACTTTTTGATCTTGTCATGGTTAAATACTTGACATCGTCACTAGAAACATTCTCAACTAACTCATTCATAGATTATGTTAACCAAGCTTTCATAGACCAAAAGGATAAAAATTGAATGAAAAGTAACAATTTACCTAATAATTTGAACAAATAATCATCAAAATGACATTTCCCCTAATTAAAACTCAATCAAATATAAGCATAAAAACTAACAAAAGTGAGATATTTAGAGCAAGGTTCTCTCTTATTTGATAGGTTTTGGTGGGATAATAGTGCATGGGTAGCAGTAGGAAGAGGAATGGACAGCATTCTGCATGTTAGCACCAGGTGCTACCATGACACACTGTCCAGGTGTCAGTCCTTGACAGTGGTGGAACGTCACCGATGTCAGGGGCAGGTGGTCCGACAAGTCCGTATACCTGTGACAATATCATTATCATATTCGTGTTTTAGTTTATTTACAATGACGGGTCATAGCTCATATAGCACCCCGGGGAATTATTACTGGGTTAAACGAGTATATCTGATATCACGTATACCAGTTTTCGGAACTAAAGGAAATCACATACCAGTTTTTGGATGTGTACTGGTGTAGGATAGTGAGGTGGGCGAAGTCCATCATGTTAACAGGTAGATGAGCAGGGCTCGTTGTTGCTACCCAGATACTCATGTTGTTGTGCCGATGTTGCTCAACCAGGTTGTCCAGCGTGCTGCAACAACAAGACGTGCCATTTATAAGAATAAATCTCAAGTGTGAATTCCAGATATTTCCAGAAGATATATGGGATTAATTTCGACAGAAGAATTCAATCATACTTGCTGTTACAAGGGTGGGACAGCGCCTCATTATCATCGATTATCAGGTATTTGGGAAGATTGGCGGGCAGGGCGGCAAACCCTTCCATCGCCTCACATATCACCTCCGCCTCCATGTTCTCGTGATCGGGGAAGTGGAGGACGGTAATCCGTCCCACACTCTCCGAGTTGAGGACTTCACCAATCTTGCCGTACACCTGCCATGGTCGTACCGTTAACAGTGTATGTGCAGTTAACAGGACTTTGGTTAGAAGTTGCTAAAAGTAAAAACAGATGCTTATGATCGGAGTTGCTATCTACACTTTGGGAATGGGGTGATAATTCAGTGCAAAAAGTTTGAGTATATCTGACCATCCACGGCAGCTCGATCTTGTCAAACTCATCTTCTATCTTCATATCACCTTCCTCCTTCGCAGTTACCTCTGCCACTTCCTTCTTTGGAGCTTCTGGGATCTGATAGACAGATTACAAATAGTAAAACAATGCTACAAAGGGCTGATATCTCTCTTTGTGATAAAAGATGATAGGAATGATAGAAACCTTTGCATCTTGTCCTAATTTCGCCTCAATCTCCTGTATCTCCCCATCCTCGAGGGACAAGCCATCTATTTCAGGTGCCGTATCGACGCTCTCTGTCGGAGAATAGGGCTTCTCCTCCTCCCCATTTGTTTTAACAAGCTCTGGTGACTCCGGTTTCAGAACAAGCTCTTCAATCGCGTCGGGGGATCCTGGTTTTTCCAGGTCCACCTTCTCAAACTCCTCGTGAACAATGAACGTTTCGCTGCTCCGACGCTCAACCTCTACACGATCTGATATAACATCAAATTATGAAATGTAATCGATTAGCTTGTAGTTGCACAAAGTTTGCCAGTACTACCCTGAATTCAGTGATTCAGTTCCCCAACTCATGATAATTGACAAAGGTGATACAGTATCACGAATCTTACCTTCGCTTGCCTTGTTACAACATCCATATTCCCGTCGTTCCTTCTCCTCACACTTCTTAGTTGTACCATCCACAGAGGGGCACGCTCGGAGCACAGTGCCCCTGGTGTACTCCAGTAGTTTATTCGTGGTACAGCAGTTGGAGCTGATCACCAGAACTGGGGATTACATACATGAAATGGAAACACCAAACAGATACGCAATCTGCAGTATTTCAAGCATCGTGATTCGTGGGAATGATTTGTAAGGTGTTAGAAATTAAAAACAGCAGAAAAAAGCGGGTATTCAGAAGAAAAAAAGCATGGTAATTCAACAAACCCGTGGAAGGGCAGGTCTTGCCGTGAACTCTGCCCAGCATGGTTGCGAGAGTGGTCGTTTTCCCTGTACCAGGCAGTCCAATGACATTAACGATGCTTTTCTTGTCTGTGTTCAGATACACTACCGTATTCTCGTCTCGTTCAGCAACTGCNCACACATACAGACACGCGTACACAGACACATACACAGACACAGATACACACACATACACACACACCCACACACACACTAACACACACACACACCTTTTTACACAGGGACCTATACATCAGCTGGTGGAGGGTGGAGTTCCAGGAAGCCAGGACGATCAGGAAGATAGTGATAAGTCTAAGGTCTGATAACGCCACTCTGACATCGCAAATTGATGGAGCTACGGTCCATGTTGGGGACAGGTATATGACATTGTGATGGGCGTGGCACATTTCTGACAATTCATCGTAAAACTCGAATGAACCACACCACCTGACACCACCTGACACATACCATATGACACGTGCTATACAGGGGTGACTACTCGGACGAGCAGTGTGGCGACACCAGGGGGATTGACACCACCACACACGTCAACTACCAGATAACTCTCGAGTGTGACAAGTTGCAGGGGAAGTTTGTCACAGTTGACCTGTTCCATCCGAGACACCCCTACTTGCCACTGGTGTTGTGTGAAGTTCAGATATATGCCCACGGTAAGTGTGAGGTTCATATTTATGCCCACGGTAAGTGTCAGGTTCAGATATATGTCCACGGTAAGTGTGAGGNGCCAACAGTAAGTGTGAGGTTCAGATATATGCCAACAGTAAGTGTGAGGTTCAGATATATGTCCACGGTAAGTGTGAGGTTCAGATATATGCCCACGGTAGGGCGGCGGGCGCAGGTGTGATGTGTCATCATGTCATGTGCCACTGAAAATTGAAATCTATACGCAGTTTACAAAGACATGATTTTGGACTGCTTTTATTTTTTATTTAAATGAACCGTATTATTTCGTCACGGTAAGTTGCAATAAGTACCGATCAAGATAAAGATGCACTATGTTTCAGATGACGTGGGGGATTGCATTGCTGGTAACGTGATGTGTGATGACGGGTTATGCAAACCTCCCAGCTTTTGCTGATATGTCACACATGCTGACACACATGTGACACACATATGAACTATAGATCATATTATCACTCATTCCGATATTTATTTCACAGCTATTTAATTACAGATTATTTAATTCGCATTACTGAATATCTGACTTATCATTTAGTGATGAACGCTATAGAATTCAAACATAATATATTTACCGAAATTGGAAACAAAAAATGAACGTTACTCACGGGCCGAGTTGAGTCTGAGTTCCAGCCCAGTTTCGGTTCACTCATCATCAGAAGTTCACCCAGTCTTCTGTTGGAGAGACCAGCGCTAAACATCAGGGCTATGAAAATAAATGTATCAGGCAAACTTCATACGACAAATTCATGGGATTTATAGAATTTCAAACTGATGCTGAATGGATATCATGCCGAGTTAATATCAAAATAACACAAGGTTCCGATGTTTGGTATGACTATGAGCTAAGGTCTTCTCTCCAAAATGAACAAACACCGACCGCTATCATGCGAACTCGAATTTTATCATTGCCACATCAGCCCGTCGCAAAATTCATATTTTAAGTTCCCGCTGTGCCTATAATACAAACAGATGGGGAAGAGTAGAATAATTCGATTTTGAACTTTTTGATTTTGTCATGGTTAAATACTTGACATCGTCACTAGAAACATGCTCAACTAACTCATTCATAGATTATGTTAACAAAGCTTTCATAGACCAAAAGGATAAAAATTGGATGAAAAGTAACAATTTACCTAATAATTTGAACAAATAATCATCAAAATTATATATTCCCTAATTAAAACTAAATCAAATATAAGCATAAAAACTATCAATAGTGAGATATTTAGAGCAAGGTTCTTTCTCTCTTATTTGATAGGTTTTGGCGGGATAATAGTGCATGGGTAGCAGTAGGAAGAGGAATGGACAGCATTCTGCATGTTAGCACCAGGTGCTACCATGACACACTGTCCAGGTGTCAGTCCTTGACAGTGGTGGAATGTCACTGATGTCAGGGGCAGGTGGTCCGACAAGTCCGTATACCTGTGACAATATCATATTCGTGTTAATTTACAACGACGGGTTGCATAACTCATATAGCACCCCAGTGAAATATTATCGGGTCATAAAGTTAGACGAGCATAATATCTGATATCACATATACGAGTTTTCTAGTCGGAACTAAAGGAAATCACATACCAGTTTTTGGATGTGTACTGATGTAGGATGGTGAGGTGGGAGAAGTCCATCATGTTAACAGGGAGATGGGCAGGGCTCGTTGTTGCTACCCAGATACTCATGTTGTTGTGCCGATGTTGCTCAACCAGGTTGTCCAGCGTGCTGCAACAACAAGTGCCATTTACAAGAATAGATCTCAAGTGTGAATTCCAGATATTTCCAGAAAATATGGGATTATAATCTCGACAAAAGAATTCAATCATACTTGCTGTTACAAGGGTGGGACAGCGCCTCATTATCATCGATGATCAGGTATTTGGGAAGATTGGCGGGCAGGGCGGCAAACCCTTCCATCGCCTCACAAATCACCTCCGCCTCCATGTTCTCGTGATCGGGGAAGTGGAGGACGGTAATCCGCCCCACGCTCTCCGAGTTGAGGACTTCGCCAATCTTGCCGTACACCTGCCATGGTCGTGCCGTTAACGGTGTTGTTAACGAGAGTTTGGATAGAAGTTGCTAAAAGTAAAACAAATGCTTATGATTGGAGTTGCTATCTTAATCTACACTTTGGGTATGGGGAGAGAATTAAGAGCAAAGAATTTGAGTATATCAGACGAAATGGGCGTGGCATAAGCAGGCATTTCCCGACCAAGTTGGACCAAAACATTTTGAGGTTATGGAGCAATGGATGAGTAGGGGTTCGCATTGAGTGGAGAAACTCGGGTTTTTTGGTTCACTCTACTGACCATCCACGGCAGCTCGATCTTTTTAAACTCATCTTCTATCTTCATATCACCTTCCTCCTTCGCAGTTACCTCTGCCACTTCCTTCTTTGGAGCTTCTGGGATCTGATAGACAGATTACAAATGGTAATACAATGCCACAAATCTGAGCTGATATCTCTCCTCTTAATAAACGATGATAGAAATGACAGCAACCTTTGCATCTTGTCCTGATTTCGCCTCAATCTCCCGTATCTCTCCATCCTCGAGGGACATGCCATCTATTTCAGGTGCCGTATCGACGCTCTCTGTCGGAGAATAGGGCTTCTCATCATCGGCTTTAACGAGCTCTGGTGACTCCGGTTTCAGTACCAGCTCTTCAATCGCGTCGGGGGATCCTGGTTTTTCCAGGTCCACCTTCTCAAACTCCTCATGAACAATGAATGTTTCGCTGCTCCGACGCTCAACCTCTACACGCTCTGGAATAATATGAGATGTAATCAATTCTTGTAGTTGTACAGAGGATGCCAGTACTATACCCTGAATACTCATTCAGTGATTCAGTTCCCTAACTCATGATAATAATTGACAAAGGTGATACAGCATCATGAATCTTACCTTCGCTTGTCTTGTTACAACATCCATATTTCCCTTGTTCCTTCTCCTCACACTTCTTAGTTGTTCCATCCACAGAGGGGCACGCCCGGAGCACAGTGCCCCTGGTGAACTCCAGTAGTTTATTCGTGGTACAGCAGTTGGAGCTGATCACCAGAACTGGGGATTGTAGACATGAGATGGAAACACGGAACAGAGACGTAATCTGCAGTATTTCAAGCATCGTGATTCGTGGGAATGATTTGTAAGGTGTTAGAAATTAAAAACAGCAGAAAAAAGCGGGTATTCAGAAGAAAAAAAGCATGGTAATTCAACAAACCCGTGGAAGGGCAGGTCTTGCCGTGAACTCTGCCCAGCATGGTTGCGAGAGTGGTCGTTTTCCCTGTACCAGGCAGTCCAATGACATTAACGATGCTTTTCTTGTCTGTGTTCAGATACACTACCGTATTCTCGTCTCGTTCAGCAACTGCAGAATTGAGTGAATATAATGAGAGTCAGATCCACCGGTCATTCGATTATCGCAACTATAGTCAGTAGGTACTTATAATCCATGAAAATGTGTGCTGTGGCCTGTGTGCTCTCCGTACAACACCGTTATTTTAGTATAGCGTTATTTTAGTACACAATTAAGAATAACTATGTCGTCAGCACACAATTAAGAAGAAGTATGTCGTCAGTACACAATTAAGAAGAAGTATGTCGTCAGTACACAAAAGAATAACTATGTCGTCAGTACACAAAAGAATAACTATATCGTCAGTACACAAAAGAATAATTATATCGTCAGTACACAAAAGAATAATTATATCGTCAGTACACAAAAGAATAACTATGTCATCAGTACACAAAAGAAGAATAACTATGTCAGTACCTGAGTATGTACCTGAATTTGACCTCGACCTGCCGCCCTCGTTGTAGTTGACGTGTCTTTCTGGTTCCTCACTACGTGGTCTCCTCTTTTCGAGTGTGGTGTTCACACCAATGGCACGGTAGTTGTGCTTCTTCTTGTGGGAGCTATCCAACACCACAGAACTTATTGCTTTCTTCTCTTCCTCCTGATAGAGTATGGCATCGTGAGGGAATCTTTGAGTGCTGTACGAATTCTCACACGAATATTCTTGTATCGTGTGAGAATCTATTGTATAGGTAGAATCGTGCAGGAACCTGTGCCTGGACTTTGGAAGAACGTCGGTTTGGGTTAAGAATGTTCTTGAAGAACTGGTTGAGTTTTTGGTAGGTCATGTGATACGAAGTCCAGTCGGTACACTCCGGATGGAAGGATGAGAACTCCCGAGCAATATTCTTCACACCGGAAACCTGGAGATGCCTGATCTTTCCCACCAAGTCAAGAACGTCAGAGTCTGTTACAACCTGTGGAATTCGTGGTGGATATGACGCACGTGGGAATTGAAATCTTGACCCGTTTCCCATTTATACGCTGAATAGCTAACCGTCTTTTCATCCTTCTCTTCGACAATTTGGAGTCCAGGAATTGTTGAGACACAGTACTCCAACACTTGATCCATCTTCATGTGCTTTATTATATCATGTGGAGCAGTGAAATCTTTCTTCATGATCCTGAGTTGACAAGTGATATGATAAAGTCCTGTGAATTTCAAGAAAAATGGACCTGAAAGTCGAAGTTAAATCACATCAAGTTCGACAAGAATTGGCACGTGGTTCGCGTTTACACTCAGCTGGAATATGAAGCTGATCGAGACCCACCTGTAGAGGTCACTCAGTTTGATCTTGTAGTCGGGAGCACCGAATGTGTGTCTCTGTGAGAACTCTTTGGCTCCTGGCCAACTGCTGTACTTTCCAGCAATTGCACCGCTCATGGCTTTGTGCAGCTTTCCCTTCATAATTTTCTGGAAACAATCGTACGGCAATCCTGTGATGAAGTGATCATTGGCTTATATTATTACACCCATTTATTCACAAGTCAGTGTGGAATTTAGAAAATGCACGGACCTAGAGCGTCCCATGACTCATCTTCATACCACTCTTGATGCTTCTCCTTGAGGATTTTCTCCACATTCCCTGACCCTGAGACATATAATCAGCATAAGGGCAGGTGCCAGGTTCAAACGTAATACGAAACGTGCCGATTTCCCATCATCAAACGCATACCTTTCATGAAAACACGTACCTTTTATGAAACACGTACCTTTCATGAAAAAGTGTAGAGTCACACAGCTGTCCATCAAGTAACGGACATTGTTCGTAGTACGGTAGACCTTGTCGATTCCTTCATCCTCCGATTCCATGAGCGGGATCTAGGAATTACAAAAACATAAAAAAACAAAAAAAGTGGTATCAATGGGAAAGTAACAAATAAGTGGGTGTCAAGCCAGTGCCACTGAAGTGATGTTATTTACAAGAGTGATACTGATTACAACGAGAGGTCTGCAACAGTGCAACATGGTGTAGGTTTGATGCACTGATTTGTCAGCACTAACCTCCGACACAAGATTCCGTAGATCACTCAGTACATCCGCTTTGTCGTGGAAAACACTGAACTGCTTCTTGATCTTGTTGTACACATCGATTTCGGTACGACAGTACTGGTTAGCGGACGCCACATACGAGAGGATCCACTTGGTACACTCGAGTGTGCCTCCCATCAGAGCCACCGTGTCGGGCTTTTCAGGAGCGGGATCTAGTACAGTGAATAGAACCCCCGAGTTATATTATATAGAGATGGCCGAGAATTTTGTCAGCGGATAGCACAAGCTCCAAAATTGGTGATATCAGTATATACCTGATGTTATCAATTATCAATTAACACTGACCTGACGCTGCACTTATATCAGCGATCTCAATATCGGATGATCCATTCTTAAGTTCAGCTGCCGACACTTGGGCAACTCTCAACTGTCCCTCCCTGAGTTTCGCGATATATAAATTCAATGTTTGATGATCATATTGATGATGTAAATGTAAATCAAAAGTAGAGAGGAACTAACCTGACAACCAGCTTTCCTTGACCGGAAATCTCTTGAGCTGTCTCAATGGGAGAAGTGGAAAGGACTTCTGAAGACATGGCGGACTAGATTTTGTGCAACCAAACGTACAGTCAGCTGTAGGGAAATGACCATATCCCGCCCTCACAGCGGGGTATAGGATGTTGGGCCATACGATCATCCAATCAGGTTGTGCCAAGCAGAGAAAATGCCCAATCATAATTGAGTATTCCGTCCCCGTGACATTGTAATAGTGTCGGCGCCTCTTTCACAGGGCCCTCCTGTTGTGGAAGAGAGACAGTTATAATCGGCTGAATGTAAAGAGAGATAAGGGTTATATCTGCCGTTTACACTGATCACACAATGTGGAATGTAGTGTATGTGTGTAACAGTATTTCTTATGAAATGGTGAAGAAATGACAGTCATTCCTTCAGTCATTCCTTCAGTCATTCCTTCAGATCTATTTGCCCTGCACCAAATAAAAAAACGTATTATCATCTTTACACATATGATTGGATTGATGGTTTAGAGGTTTATTGGCAGTTTTTATTCACCTGATAAGCATTCATTTGCCAAAAAACGCAGGTTGGTCGGTACTATAATACTGCAATAGTTGAACGAATTTACAGTCAGCCAGTAGAATGCATGAGAAGTAGAACTTCTACTTCCCGAGAGTGCAGCATAATTGCTTATCCAATATCCAGTGAGCGGTTTGTTCAGGAAACTTCTATTCGCTTCTATAGCCACAACTTCCAGAGCAGTTAGTCGGGTCAAATTAGAAAATGTTACTCGCATTTTCTCGCATAATGACTGTTTTGGTAGGTTACCACACATGTCAACTGATGAAAAGAAAGCTGATTACAGCAAAAATACTCTTCTAACGATGTCAACACATAGTGATTCGAGAAGGTATTCTTTGCTTAGAAAATGGGAGTTGGTAATTGTAACATACTTTGAAGTACTTGTAACATACTTTGAAGTATGAAATCACTCGAAGATGAATAGCTAAACACGATCGCGCGACGCGAGACACGATGCGGGTCCCGCGCAAAGACGATTACCAAATATGACTAGAGACTTCGCGCGTTCCAACATCAACATGTCTTGCTTTTGCCTCGGTACCAGTATATTTGGAATCTTTCCAGTTAGAATTAAATTGACTTCGTGTTCTCGTATAAAAATTTTCCATTTTTCTAGAGAAATGAGCATGATTATGGAAAGAGCCAATTTCTATTGGGAAACCCTGTGCTCGTGCAAAAGTTATGTAGAAGAAGTACAAAGAAGATCACTTTAATCCCTTCAATTAAGGTGTTACTGGCTAAATTACAGAAGATTTGATTGCAAATGAAGGTTGACAAATCAAGCGTAACCGATTTATGAATCAAAAGTTGATTTGGGCAAAAGCAGTGTTCCCATACCGGGAATCGAACCCGGGTCTTGTGGGTGAAAGCCACAGATGCTAGCCCCTACACCATATGGGAGACATACGATGATGAATTGAAAGGGTTAGATAAACAAGTATGTGTTTTGTAGTTAGCTTCACGAAGGTTTTAACAATGCGAAACAGCATCTCTGACGACGCTTAAAGTGGTGCTATTTTGGTGTCACCCAAAATACTATAAAATAATCGAGAGCAGCACATGTGATTCTATACCGCTAACGAAAACTATTCATGTACTGTATTCGCACTACTGACATAGTGGAATTATCTTAAACATAGTGGAATTATTTAAGCTATTCTGTAACCCAATACAACATAATTGCACATGTGAAAAACTACTTAGTCAATAGTTGGAAAGTATTGCATAGTATAAATCAAATGCGATATTTGACATAAAAAACAAAAGTTATTCAGCCTGATACGGGACTCGAACCCGTGACCCTCAGATTAAAAGTCTGATGCTCTACCGACTGAGCTAACCAGGCTTATGTAGAGGGGTGAAATGTGACAAATATAAAACTAGTACGATTATGACGGAGCTAGCAAATCTCCGATTGGATTAATTGACCAATTTGTTACATTTACGCATACATGAAATTAGCAAGACACATGAGTTGTAAGTAGCACACTTTCATTTATACTGTCGGAAATGGTAAAGGAAGGAGGAGATGGTGTCATTACGCTACCAATCTACGAAATAATTGCTTATGAAATAGTAACTATGGAATTAAATAGTAAATATGAACTTAAATGGTTATTTTCAGAATATTCGTCATTCACCAAGGAAGGTATGAAATAGTTATTCATGAAAACGTTCCCAAGTTTGCAGTTTATTTTGAGGTCGAGCTGCTTGCGGACGACAGCCTCCTCCTAGCCTCCCTATATACATGTTGCAGCATGCTGAATACCTAAAAAAAGTACTAAGGGACTTTTGGCACCAGCTTATTGACTTTGGAGGCATTCAATTGAATTCACTTTCATTGTTCTGCATCAATTGTAGTGCCAAATATTGGTACAATTCTTGCATTCGTGAGGTTTCGTCACATATTTGAAGTTGTGGGAGACTAAATTCTGTATGCTGTAATGTTGTTCAAAAGTAAACTTATTTGAGGAATATTCTGTGAAAAGTTCGAACATATTTTGATAAAGGCTATTTAATTTCAAACATTTCATAGAGTTATTACAATGCCTCGAACAACAAAATATTAGCACATCTGTCTTATCAATATGGTGCGAAATTTTAATCAACTGGTACCAAAATGAGCGTTCCTGCTTTATTTCTGAGATAACAGCGATGAATTTCATTCAAAACAAAGGTTTCTAATCATGATATGACATAGCGTAATCTATATTTAGTAGCCGTCAACCTGATTCCTACTACTGCTTCACATAGACATTTTCCATCCAAGCTACAAAACAGACTATAAAGTACGAAGTTCAGACAGTGTGTCTCTCAGTTTGCCTCGCAATTTGTCACCTCGCGTAATTGAATCTACATTTCACACTTTCTCGATATTTTCTCTCGATGATGAAAGGCCGGAGGACAAAGCAGTATCTTCTCAGAAAACACCGCCCAAATTTGACAAACTGAAACAAACATCTCACATAGAGGTGTTAATTTGAATTGGCAGCCGTCTTTAGTCTCGGGAGACTTTAAAAGGCACAATTCACCGTCGTAGGCTTATTAAGTAATTCCACCTACAGCTGAACTACATTATGGATGTTTTCGTTGTTGTAACGTGCTTGTTGTCAACAGTTGCGGCACAGTTGCCAAGGCGACCCAATATCATCGTGATCGTATCGGATGATCAGGGGTACCAGGATGCAGGATTCAGGGGATCTGACATACTGACACCCAACATAGACAGACTGGCGACTGAGGGAGTGATACTAGAGAATCACTACGTTATGCCGCAGTGTTCACCCACTCGCGCTAGTCTCATGTCAGGAAGATTGGGAATCAGGTGATCTTCAGTGCTTGCTTTCAAACGAGTTCCTCCTAATAAATACACATGTGTAACCCAAAAATATGCATAAATACCTTCCATATACAAATTACCACAATCCACATCGACAGGAATGGTTTTTGGAAGGGAAATATTGCCCCTGCAGAGCAGTGGGGCTTGAGACTGAACGAAACTCTGATGCCCGAGATGTTAAAGAGGAATGGATACAGGACACATGCCATTGGAAAGTGGCATTGTGGTTTCTACTCCTGGCAGCACACTCCTGCCCAGCGTGGCTTTGACACATTCCTTGGAGGATTCCTCGGTGCTCAGAAGTACTTCTCACATAAGAGAGGGGTAGGTCTAGACTTTCGGGAAAACTATCACGATGAGAACGGCAATTTTGTGGAAAAGTTGAGGCGAGACCTGAATGGGATTTACAACACGAACATTTTCTCTGATAGGGCAGTGGATATCATTAATAATCACGATCAGTCTGACCCCCTATTTATGTATCTGGCCTACACGGCTCCCCACCACCCCTTCGAAGTGAGTAAAGCTGACCAGGCAACTTACACAAGTCACATGAGCGGAAGCTCGTCGCTGAGGAAGAAATACGCAGCCATGATTAGCGTGATGGATAAGGGTATAGGACAAGTGGTGGATGCCCTAGATGCAACAGGCATGAGAGACAACACACTCATTGTGTTCTTCTCTGACAATGGGGCTGTGGTGGGTTGGCCAGGCAGTAACCACCCTCTCAGAGGAGGCAAACACGGCCTCGGGGAGGGATCAGTTCGATCTCTAGCATTTGTCAACAGTCCTCTCCTGCAAAAGACTGGCTACACCAACAAGGATCTATTCCATGTCACGGACTGGTATACCACTTTCCAGGAACTTGCTCGGGATGAACCTGCCAAAGTGAGTTATCCTGTTTGCGTGATTTGAAAAACATCCATATTTTCATACCACTTCACTATGATCTCACCTAGGCCGAAAAGATACAGCTGCCGACGGATGGAAAGAATATCTGGAACAGCATAGCGAAGAATAAGCGACTTGGACGAGACAACGTGCTGATCAACATGAGAGTTCCGGAAATGATACACGATGTGCCGGATGCAGCCCGGCTCCTCCGCAGAGCTGCTGACACCATGGAAATCAAAACGAGTGACTTCTACGTGATCCGCCACAAAAACTGGAAGCTGTACTCCGGAAGATATCTCCTACAGGGGTGGACTAGTGAGAATAACTTGGGCAAAGTTACTGGAACCACATCTCTGGAGAGTGGCACTAGACTGTACAACTTGGACACAGATCCCAGTGAGAAGAATGACGTGTCCCAGGACTATCCTAAACTGGTGCAGAAAATCCTTGCCAAGAAACAAGGATTTGAAAATAAAATGACTTGGATAGGATCTCGACCCCGATCAGGAGGAATGAAGAATAAGGTATGGATGCCTTGGATCACACAGACAGCTTAAGAACGAATTGATTTGGAGGATATAATGCTACTCGACACCTTGTATCAACAAGTCAGGGTGAAGAATGGATGCTAATCATGTTATTTGCACCATAAGAAAGCAAGTTTTGATCTGTGATTCGTCTCATGATTGCTCATTAATATGAAGCTCATTGATATTGAGAGCCTCATTGATATTGAGAGCCTTTCTGATGAAATTTGAAGCCTAAAATGTAGCAAAAGTCATGAAGTTTCTCAGGCGAGGTCTTATCTTATAAAAATTAGAGCAGGTGTCTTCCTACAATCAGCTGTTCCTTCTACATTCATCCTGATGAAATGAAAGTCTTTACTTATCATGACTCTTGTTAAAGAAAACATTTGCCGCCAATTCAATAATTACAGAATAATTTGGAACATTAAATTAAATTATGACGTCTGTATGGGCACGAGGAAAATACACCATCATTACCATATCAGTTTTCAAAAATTGCATAGAATTTCTATGGGAGTGAAAGATTGATCAGGAAATTTCCCGATTGTTCGAAATTTTGTTGATAAACGTATCAATTTTCAATGGATTGCCCCTAAGCCATCAACTATCATGCACAATGCACAAATTGTGTGCAGAAAGCACATACAGTTTCAAGGATTGCACGATAAAATAAGAATTGTTTATGCTTTACAATTTGTTCATGAAATGAAAACAACTCGGATTAAGGAAAATGAAAAGTGAAAACCGAGTGCTCATAATGTCTGTGGGCAACACTGTCTTCTGAATCGAGGTACAACGGAGGGTTCTTCAATAGAATGGGCATCCTTCTTTGATTCTTCCTGGTCAGGATTGACCTCAGGAGGTTTTGATTCTGGTGCTCCAATTTCGGGAAGAACGGGTTTCTCATCGGCTTTGACAGGCATGATTTCAGCGACTGCAGGCGGATCTTTGGCTTTCTGATGAGGTCTCGATGTAACTTCAAATATAGGTGGAAGCTTTGGAAGCAATCCCGGACCGTTATAAACTTCATTTAATCGTGCTATTCTTTCAAGCCGTCTCTCTTTCAACAAATTGTGGTACTCCATTGAAGAAATTGATGGCATTGCCTTGACAGGTAAGATAGGAATTGTGACGTTTTTGTCGTGCTTCTTTATGTCACATTGAGCTGACTTATCTTCCAATTTCACCGCAAGTGCCGGCATACTCTGACTTTTCCTCAGTTTGTGTTTCTCCTGTTCATATACCTTTTTCAGATTCTTTTCTCTCATTGCTTCCTCCCCAACCTCCCTTTCTGCTCTTTTTTCTGCCCTTTTCTTTTTGGCTCTTGCATCTGCTTCCGCTATCTTCTTCTCACTTATCAAGGGCATGGGTAGCTTGACTGGCTCCGGTCTAACTTCTGGCTTCATCTCTTGCGTTGGTTTAGGACTCCTAGGCTTCTTCTTCTTCTTATGGAGTAACTTTTCCTGCAACTTGATCACTGTATCCTTGTCCGCCAGAGCCTCATTTTTCAGCCCATCGATGTCCGCCTGCAGTTTCTCAATGATTTCTCTCTGACGAGCTACAAGTCTGCAACTCGTCACAAGCCAGTCAGACAGAGTTGCTTTATTGGAACTAACAAACTTCTCCTTTATGAGCAAAAGATCGCTTTTGATTTTCAACTCTTTTCGGACATCCTCCAACCAGGAGTCCACACACTTTGCAACGTCCTCCGATTCACTTGGATCGGCATGTTGTGATTGGCGCGAGGAACGGGATTTGGGAGTCTCCCCAGGCATGGCAGGAGCAAAATCTCAATCACAACTACGGACCGTACAGAGAAATTTCACGATGTCCAGACTCACAGACAATCAGAAAATAGCTAAATCCACAATGTCTTATAATCAACGCCTATCATATGCCATCATTAGCCAGTCGCATTAGATTAGGTTCATAATTCCCTTTGGCCCCTTTTAAAACATAGCTATTTTTAATCGCGCTATGGAGATAAACATACACAATGATAGGAGCAAATAGAACTCAGATCATGTATCAATTTAAGACCGTTAGCAACATACTTTCTATGTTGCTTGTGTACCTATACCCATGTCTGATATCAATCTGGATTCTGTCAAACTCAAAACCTTCGGATCTCCTAGTAGAAAGTTGGAATGAATGTCAAACAATTATTTAGTAAGCCTTGGAACAATCAGGTGGCAATGCTATAGAATTATGATATTAAATTGTTTGATGGGGTAACATAATATTTTAATGAAGATATTTCCAATCATTACTTCAATAAGCTAGTCATAGTTCTATCTTCTGATTTGTTTCATTCTATGTAATTGCTTCTGTATAGTTCTTATAATTAAGAAAAGAAGTCACAAGCATCCTCGATTGTCAATATTGAGGTGTTACCGTACTGCAAAATCTTACCTTGATTCGTGAGTCGAGATGAGCATTGAGAGTCCTGCTTCTGACTTCACTTACGGAACAGCACACATTATGCTAACTGAAGGAAAGCAATTAGCTTTGACAGCTAAGATGCAGCTAAGATGCATCCCTTTAGTATATAAAACATTTGTCAAACATCAATATTATAATTTGGTTGTTTGTTTGTCTTTATTTATTTATTTCTGTACGTCCGTCACGAAATACACGTGCTGATTTTGAAGTTAAGTGCGCGTTGCCATGGACACGTGCTACTACTGGGACTACTGTAATAGTGAAGTGGGAGCTCATTTCTGATGATGGTGCTTTGATAACGTTTTAGTTTTCGTTGATGGGATGAATGCAAGTATGTTTTGATTCGAGCAAAAGTCAAATTTTTTCTTGAGTTGACAGTTGTTGTTTCTACTCTGCAGTTATTCTTTTCGACTCATGGTGAAATACGATGTTATTTTCGATAACAATACACTATGCAAATTGAAGCGATTAACGAAAGTCTGACTACCGGGCAAGCACCATTTTCGAATTTTCACCGAATTTTGATCAAGTGCTCCTTCATAAAATCATTTTTTAGATAGGTTAGTACGTTGGATTTTGATCACAGGTCATGTTCAGCTGTCGTTCTAAAGTAACGTTCTGTTGTCTATCCAAAAGGTAGTGTATCACGTCCACTTGGCGGGTTTTCTAGTATCTTATAATTTCATGAATTTATCAAGCACTCCACTCTTCGTTCATCATCTAATAAAGATGCCCGTGAGAGCAAGAACGAAATAGAATGTGTCAATCAAAGTAGTCCTCGATATCTATGTTTGGGTCTAATATATCTTCCCCAAGATGAGATATGTCTAACTGATTCAAAATGAGGTTTTCCATCACTTCCTCCAGATCAGTTTCTCCAATTAATAACGCTCCTTGAACTCTATCCTCACTTATGACAAGTTTGATGAATTCCTTGTGTTCCGTAATTCTGAAAAAACACTGGCAACCCTCCCACTCCTGAAAGCGTCCCAAGAGAATTACTTTAAACCCGAAGAGCTTGGTGGAATGCGTGAATATATCAAATGCAATGTCGGGTTCAACAATATCGTCCTCTGAACTGGTCATAGATCGGGCAGCGTAGAAACCCTGTTGTAACGCTTGGGTCCAGAGTCTCATTTGCTTCCAGTTTTCAGACTCGCGCCAAGGGATGGTACAAACGTCTCCTGCTGCAAAAACGTGCGGATCACTTGTTTGCATACGCTTGTTGACAAGTATACCGCCATCAATATCACAGATATTCAGACTGTCTCGGAAGATATCTGAATTCGGCACTACACCAGTGGCACTAACGAGAATGTCTGAATGAATGACTTTGCCGTTTTTGAGGGTTATCTTGAGATTGTGGTCAGTATCCGTTGCAGTCTCGACATTGGATATCTCTGTACCATATTCGATTTCAAGGACACCATCCTCACACAAACCGTGCAATAATCGACCATTGTACCAGTCAGGTCCAAGGGCGGATCCTTGCAAATCATTCTCAGGTTTGCAGCCCACCGTTGTCGAGTAAATATGCCGTTTAGAAATAGTGCCTTGTGACACACTTTTTGTTGCATCGGACGATTCTTTATTGATCGAATCCAAGAGAAACTTGCTGGCTATACCACCGACAAACACTGTTGATACCGTCTCATCTTTTATAACCCACGAAGTATGACATTTCTTCAATGCAAAGACAAGTTCAGATGCAATACCACCATTCCCAAGAACTGTGATGTGTTTACAACTCCGCAAACGTGATTCGAGGTCTTCTACTGTCTCAGTGTCTCGTATTCCCACCACATGGGGACAATTGGGAAAAATGACGTTGGGTCGCGCTCCAGTGGCAATACATAATCGATCATATGGAACTCTTGTTTCATCTGCTAGAATGACAGTTTTTGTGTGGAAGTCGCAATCTTTTACGACACCACAAATGAATTCATATCTGTCATGTTGTGGAGTGGAGTCTTCTATGTCAAATGATCCAAGTACTTCTCCCCTTTGCTCCAAATTAACAACTTTTTTAACAGTATCCGATGCGGATATCAAAGATATTTGAGCCTCTTTATCGAATGATGGGATAGATTCAGCAACTGTTGTACCGGCAACCCCACCCCCAATCACCACATATCTCATTCGCTAATTCCTGGGAAAAGTCATTCATTACAGTTAACATAAATCATTTAGGTATGGAAGTTGTAGATATTCATTGAACTGGAACGTCCAAATAACTTACGATAGTCTAATAACTAAGTCAGTAAGTCATATATAAATCTGCTTTCAGAAGCCATATAAGACAACAATGAGACCATGAAATTTAAAATAGCAATTTGAGATTTTTATGAAGCAAATGTATAAGTAATGTAGAAAAACAAGCACTAGAAAGTCGCTACCTCTCAAAAAATAAAGGATCAAGTTAACAATATAAACGCAAATATTGTATGGACATCGAGCAGAGGGTCAATTAAAAATGCATCACACTATATAACTGAGGGTCACATTATCAACTGAGGGTAATAGATCACTGAGGGTCAAAACAGGTTCAGTACCTAACGGGAACTATTTATATCAAAAGAGCAAATAACAACAATGGCACAGAAAGAAAGATAAACTGATCATGCTTACAAAAATCAAATACAGATCTCCTAAGATACACTATATTTCACGGAATACGTTCAATTTACACAATAACGATCACACAGCACATCACACAAGATATTGGTTAGTTATGAATAGCTAATTATAAACAGCTGACTTTGAATGTCCTAATCGAAATCAATAACATTTAACAAGGTACAAAAGTCTTTGTTTTTGTTGTGATTAAGAAAATAACCACTGCACCGCAGCAGGATCCTATCTGAGTGACAATACCGCAAACCATTAATGCATTTTCACCATACTGCTGTAAAATGCTTGCCACATTTACTTTGATGTATGAGATACAACCTGACCACAACATGAAAAGAAGAATAATGAGAGTGGATCCACCAGCAGAGCCAACAAGCCACGGAGTGGGTGAAAGAGTTGCTGTATATATTATGATGGAAGCAATGAGAACAGCAAAGGAACACAGGAAGTTCAACTTCATGGGAGACTTGCAAGCCACAAAAAATGCAATGAAGCAACATATGGGGTTGACCAGGAGAGACAATTGGGTAGCAAGATGGTAGCTTACAGGCCCATATGGCAAGCAGGCATATGAAGAAACAGAAGGAATAACACCATTGCCAAGAGCACACACTATTGCTGTTACCAAGTAAAGCTGGACGAACTTCCATTTCAACCCTCTATCATGCTCATCGCTACTCCTAAAAAATACATCTATCACTCTAACTTTCCTAGGTTCCTCAGCTTCTGTAAGGGGCTCCTCGGACTTATTCAACTCGGGAGTAGTCTCAGTTTGCAAGGCTCGGTCGTTCCTCTCATTAAGACCAACATTTGTGTTATTCAGGAGATAAAAAGCTATTCCTGATACAGCCATGAGAACTGACAACAAACCAAAGAACACGTTAACTGTAAACCTAGGGCCAGACTGGGATGTACTGTCAGAACTGTTGTAGCATGAACCACCCCCTGTACCTTGAGACAAAGCTAATAAACTTGGCACAACTCCACTGAGCCCCTCTCCAATGTAGAATGGAATCATGTATTGCTGGGGATACTTTGCCATGAAAGATAGGAAAACAACTGATGTTGTACAATCAGTGAGAGCAAAGATAAATGACAGTAACAGAAGTGGAAGACTGGTCATCTTTTCTCCAACTTTTACATGTTTGTCCCAAAACTGTGAAAGAAAGATTGCAGCAAGAAATCCAACCATCAAAATAAGGTATGCTGTGTATTTAAGACTGGCAAAACTGGTCTTGAAATGACGCAAGATGGTAAAGAGGATAGGGCCAATGTTTGCTACCTGTAGGATATGGATTTTATTTAGTGCTATAGGATTTAACTGATGTAATCATCTAGTAAGGTAAGTTAAATTGTAATACCTGAATCATGAGTACAAGATATGTTGGAAGATTCCATCCCTCAGGGGCCTTAGAAACCAGCAATGGTAGCTCAGCCCAAACACCATTTATTTCCACCCAACTGCCCATTCCAAAAAGGACTATCAGTAGCGAAACACAGGGATGAACTGATTCCATATTTCTTTTGGGCCTTTGAGAGCAAATAGTGTTGATATTGATAAGTATTGATAATACAGAAGATACATTCTCAATACAAACTTAACACTGTTAAACTTCATGAACACTACTTATTACAATCAAATCAGAGGATGGGGTTTTAATTTAGTTGACTAGTGGGGTATGTTAGGTCCAATCAATATATTTGTAGGGTTTTTCCTTACAATCTTGAATCAGCCTAAATCCTGACAGCCAGAGTAGGGAGTAATCCTACAAGTGCCATATTATTCCGTTGACTTAAGGCTCATACAAATTTCATGTATAAAAAACTTCTTCATGAAAGAACAGACAGGTTTATCATGCCACTAAACTACTTTTGTAATATTTTCAGTTCTCAATGAGAGTATAGTTCATGAAAAGATATATTTCAGAAGAGGCATTCTTTGCCATTTATCTGCAATAATCATTAATAAAGCAATAAATGGAATAAATTATGAATTAAATACAACATAACCATAAGTAACATAAGTAACAATATCACAATGATTAGTACAATGATTGCCTGGCGATGCTAGGCCCAGCTGACGCGAGCCGCGAAGCGGCGAGCGACATCTGAGAATGATTTGCGGCGCAAATCTGAGAATGATTTGCGGCGCGCGCGCAATGAAATTCTCGACAGGGGCTATCATCGACAGCCAATACAATGAGAATGCAAATGAAAAGATAGAAAAAGCGCTGATGCATGCCGCATTGCCGCGAGATCAATAAGGGATACCTGCCAAGAATTTCGTTTCGCGCGCGCGGCTCGCCGCAAACTAGAGCTTTTCGCGGCTTATTCGCGCCGCGCGCAAGGAATTGAACAGTGGACAGATAACATCCGGCAACGTGTAGGATTTTATCAATTTATCCCACCGTCGCTGCGCGCAATTTTCATCGATCCGCGCGCGCCCTACGAAAACTACGCACTCAGATTCGCGCGAGTTCGAATACAGCTGTGGACGTCGCGCCGTNGCGGATTGAAAATCGCGCGCACCGACGCGGACGGTATGGGTAAAATCCTACAACAATTGTTTAGTGTAGGGCTGCGGCCGGGTTATGGGGGCGCCATCAGCCATGCTCATGCTATGCATATGTGCCCTGCACCGCATGGCACAGTGCAGTGCACGCCCGGTTTGTCAGATAAAATCCGAGGCCGCCGACAACACCGTACCCGGTGCATTGCATTTTGTTTTAGGGTGCATTTACTTTTAGCGGGTGTTTAGGGTGCGTCGCGGTCGGGCGTGGTCGATTTGGTCAATGAACTGCTGAAATTAAACAACAGTCAACATGAACAAATTCAATACCTCAAATTTTCTTTGATATCGATCGAAATCTCCGGTACTCAACTATCAGGTCGGACGTTGTTCAATGTTGTCAGATTTCATCTTACAAGTGGAATGTGCAATAACGCAATTGAGGATTTCCTTCTATCTAGACCAGTTTTTACTATATTCGTATGTTTATTTGGTAGATTGTAGATACTTGGAAACATTATACAGGACTGGACGTTCCAAAAAGCCCATAATAAGTCCAAATTTACAATTAAATTAAGATCGATGCAGAACAAGCCATGGTCATGATAAACTTGCTTATAATGCAATCAAGAATAAAGTGTAGATATGATTCATATACCAACACAACGGTCTGAGATCGAGTCAGCAGCAACCGCCAGCCGATTGAACAGGAGTATTTTGGTCATCGTCCACAATTTGCACTGGAGGTCGTGGTCTGTTCGATTGTCGCCCGTTTTGAGTCACTGTTTGCTGGGTCGACGCAACTGCCAACATTCCTGAGATGTTATACTCCAGTCTCATAGGCTCGGCAACCTTAAAACCTTTGAATCATATCGAAAAATCGTGAAGACAGGTACCTGTATCGAAACTCAAACACAGAGACTTGAGATTCGATTTGTTTACGACAATGCGCGTGATTAAATACGACAAAACGCGCAAATACAATCATAATTTAAGCGTTTGGAATTCGCGGTCAGCGAACTTTTCCGCGTGTCACACTGTCACAGGATCAAGGAAGTGTGTCGTATAAGGAAGGGTTCCATACAGACCACTCTGTCACAGAAGTTCATAGCCTAATCACATTCACTACATAATAACAGACAACTTACTTTTTGTAAGGTCTAGCATCATATCAGTAACACCTTTATCAAGCTTTGCTGAGGTGTCGTAGTGCTTTGCACCGACCGATTGGGCATACCTTATGGAAAATATCATAGATTACACATCTTACAGGAATGACATGTGTTTTTACTGCAAATAATTTGAAATTAATTTTCCTACAGTAGTCAGTACAAGACACTTACTGTTGAGCATTAGCCTTGGAAACTTTCCTGTCCTTTTCAAGATCTATCTTGTTTCCTGAATGTCCATTATCGATGATACTCAATACTCGATATAAACTCAAAACTTCAATTGATCGACTACAGTGATCAGTATGTTACGAGTAGGTTACCTGCGATGCATAGTTCAATGTTATCGCCAAGCATTTTCCTCAATTCTCTGACCCAATTCTTGACCTGAAACAGATTACATTGTATGCGCATTGGAATAAGAAGTAGATCAGAGCAGCTCACCGTACAACTATTGCTGCAACAGTACCTACCTTATCAAAGCTGTCTTCATCTGTAATGTCGTATACAAGGATCGCACCATTGCTGAAATGGTTAATCGTGAATACATGAATGCAATATTCATCGAGTAGATATTGGTATCTACTCGATGCAGCTAACTTCATCAACATTGTACCAGCTTTCGCTGGCGTGACTATACAATGTGTATAGCCTTATGAAACATGATAAACATTAAACATGATAAGAATGACCTACATTGTAGGTATAGCCACTTCAATAAACTTTTCTCTAAATTTGATAAGCATGTAGGTTTCTCTGAATGTTCCTGATCGATGACATCACAGAAATATGAAACTTGACACCGGTTATTCTTGTGTTATCAGAATGGGTTTGAGTTACCTACAATACACTAAGATTAAAACTATTCAAAATTTCGGACGTTATCGGAGGGCACTTTCGTCAAATACAACACAATAACTCAAAACTGAAACATTTTCATGAGTAACAAGGAAGTTATGACATCTCTCAGCGCTCCCACTAATTTTATTCCTATTGCGAACAAACCAAGTGAACGTTGCTTCATTAAGTTCATGTGGAAAGATTCTACATTGCTTAATCACCGTCCAATAATAATCCTCATATACACTGGCATTCTCAAATATGAGAACACATGTACAATGTGATTAGGCTATCAACTTCTGTGACAGAGTGGTCTGTACGGAACCCCACGGTTTCGATTCCTTGTTTAACATGCCGTACAGCAAGATCGATGTGCATGATACTACTGTCAGGAGCTGGAAATGTGTGGCACTGCAGTGCAGAGCGCCCATCACACGAGTGTTTACACAGCAGATAACATTACAGCACTCGATCCCGAGGCTTACATCCTATGTCATGCGGCAATAATGTGCCAGTGATGAAGCAAAGTGCTCGAACTTTATAAAAAAATGGGCGTATCACTAATAAAACACAGTTTTTGAGTGGTCTTCTGACGATTGGTCTCAACCATGAAACCTTTAGTCAAGACCACTCAATAACTGTGCTTGTAACAGTGAGGTAGAAGTACAAACCTGTCCCGGTAGTAGATCGGACCCAGCGCGTGAAAACGTTCTTGTCCAGCTGTATCCTGTAAATGGTAACTTAGCATTATGGTCAACATGAACCGTGATCGGTCTCAAATCATTGATTACCTTGTACAATGTACCCACTACCCACCCATATTGAAAGATGCGCCCGCTGCCCGCCGATATTCAATCTCTTGTCTTGATACGAAGCCTGTGATGAGGACAATAAAAATGAGTTGATTCGTGAGTTCTGGATACATTCAGTTAAGAAAGAAATTCCATGACGAAGGCATCATAACTGCATTTTCACTCCAATTCGGTTCAGTGACACCTCATTATAATCAAAAACCTGAAGTGTCGAGAGGTGGTTATCATTGAAGGTGTTCTGACAGTATCGTAGGACGAGCGATGTTTTACCCACACAGCCCTCCCCAAGAAGGACCACCTTGAACTGTCGAGGACCAGCTGACGTCATATCTCACATGCTACACCCTGCTCTAACTGGGCATAATGGGTCCCTCTGATTAACGTCACCCAGTGAGTGTGTGTGTATTGTTGTATTGAGTTTCAGTATGTTATATGTCTTATCGAATATACACTACACGTCTTGTTCTAGTTACATTCGTGACGCATGGGACTTTCAGTGTATTGATGTAAGAAGAAATATGAAATAAGAAGTTGATTCTTGAAACTGATACCCAAAAACTAATACATTCACAAAAAGTCTAAATACTAATGCATTATATACAAAAATGTCAATTCAAGTTTACTATAATACTAGGTGATAAATTATTCTTCAATATTCATAGCTAAACTAACTTTTGAGCCATTTGTCCTGCCAAGGAATTCAGAAATGAATCTCCCTACTCTGATAAGCTGCTGAAGATCAATATCGGTAGTAAAACCACTCTCATGCAACATGTAAACCAAATCTTCAGACGCTACATTACCACTGGCACCGCGTGCATACGGACATCCGCCCAAACCAGCTACACTACTGTCAAAAACTCTAATACCCTTCTCTAGGCCGACATATATGTTAGCCAGGGCTTGTCCGTATGTGTCATGAGCATGGAGCGCTAATTTCTCAACTGAGAGGAAGGGTATTATGTCTCGGAGAAGATTATCTGTCGTTCCAGGAGACGCAATACCGATAGTGTCACCGAGACTGATTTCATAGCAACCCATCTTTAGCAACCTCTGAGCAACGTCAGCAACAACACCATGCTCAACAATACCTTGATATGGACAACCAGCAACACAAGAAACATAGCCTCTTACTGCAATATCCCGATCTCTTGCTAGTTCAAACAACGGCTCAAAACGTGCAAAACTCTCATCAATAGAACAGTTTATATTCTTCTTGCAGAATGCTTCAGAGGCTGCTGTGAATATCCCAATCTCTGTTATATCACAATGTGTGACGGCGGTCTGAAATCCTTTGAGATTTGGCACAAGAACTGGATACACAGTACCAGAGCGACGGGTTATATTCGTCATTACCTCTTGAGCATCTGCCAATTGGGGCACCCACTTCGGAGAGACGAAACTTGTTGATTCTACTGATTTGAAGCCACATTTAGTCAATCGATCAATTAGCTCAATCTTAATAGGTGTTGGAACAACTTTTTTCACATTCTGTAATCCATCCCGAGGACCAACTTCAACAATTTTGACGAAATTTGAAGCACATCTTCGGAATAGATTTGGTGAAGTCTTTAATTTTCTCATGGGTGAGTTCATCCTATAACTAAAAGTACTTTGTAATAGAAACTTAACTTACATTTCATAGTTATAGGCCTGTGTCACAATGAAAACCTTCAGTTTTATACGTTTCATGCTAAGAAGATCCAACTATTAACTACCACAACAAAGGTAAAATGTAAGGGAGAACTGATCACTGTTTCTATCACCACGAATCTCTACATATTTCCAACTGATAAGATTACCGTCATATTACATTCAGAAAGTTGAAATTAATTTAATAAAGAGTTTTTCCTAGCTGTTAAACCATAATTTCTCATCATCCAAACAAGAGAACAAGACGTTAATAAGAAATTATATTCTTGATACAAATGGCTAAATGGCACAATTATTATAGCAACATCATACTCTTGCATGCACACCCCCATTGATTGACACTGTTTCACCAGTGATATAGGAAGCGTCGTCAGAAACCAGGAATGCAACAGTTCCAGAACATTCATCAGCAGTACCTATTCGTCTCAAGGGTATGATCTTCATGATTTCTTTTACAGCCATATCATTTGATGTTATAGCACTACTGAAATCTGTATCAATAATGCCAGGTGCAATACAATTTACTCTTATTTTTGAGCTAGCTAGTTCTATTGATAATCCTTTTGTCAATGAAATCAATGCAGCTTTTGTAACTGAATATGGCATGATAAAGTCTAAAGGTCTGAAACCTGCAATTGAAGAAACAAAAACTATATTGCCATTCCCAGAAGCAGCCAATAAAGGGGTAAATCGGGAAGTCAGAAGTGCACTACATGTCACATTGTTATAGAACATTTTAGACCAATGGGATTCAGAACAGGAGACTATTGGCCCGAAATGAGGATTAGTACCCACATTACTGACTAATATGTCAAGTTTTCCATAGTTCTGATTCACGTGATTCAAGAGAGCTTCTCTATCTTCAACTTTAGAAACATTACAAACCAGACCACTTACATCATATCCATTTGACTTGCATTTGCTCACTGCATTCTCCACATTTTCCTCTTTTCTGCTACTTATAACCACTTTAGCACCTTCAGAAGCCAGCCTTTCAGCAATTGAAAAGCCAATACCAGCTGTAGAGCCAGTGACAGCGGCAACTTTATTGACAAGTCTGAGACAACTCATCATTAACTATGACATCATCCAATTTACCTAAGGATTGCATAGATTGTAATTATATCAATAAGAACCTGCATTCGAAACTTGAGTTAAGCTGAAAGTTGAAATCACAATATTTATAGATAACTGCACCAAGAAAAGTTGCTGCTAGGAAACATTATAATTTGGCAGATAGTCAGGATATCTGAGTCTCAGATGTTGAAAATGCAACACAATAGATACTCTTCAATAACTATTTCATTCACAAACCAGACCAGAAATCAAAACTATTTTGACAATCTACTTCATGAAAAGATATGATTCAGAAAACAAAGATTTCAATCTGCAAGACTTTTCTCTTGAACACCAACAAGATCACTTTCAACTTTTTGACGAGCAGCAAGATCTATATGAATCACACTAAAATGAGTGGTGTGCAGGTATCATCAGTCCAATACCTACCTCAGCTTTCAGGGTGTTTAAATTGCAAGAGCTTTTTATGAGATAGGCCCTCAAGCAATCACCCCCTGGTACCCGGTATAGCACCATGAAGTGTAGTGACCACCTGCCTGAAACAGTCTTTATCTTTACTCCAGCATCATTAAGAAATAACAGCTCATCAAGAAATTAATTATTTTGATACTCCTATTATAATGAAAATTTGTAACTTTGGAACAACATTTTCATTTTCGTCTCATAAGAATAGAGATTTATCAATTCTTCATCTTTAACTTTTGCTTGTTACAGTTTTGGCTTTCAATGTTTCGGCCATCGATGAAAGCGCGCGCGCGAGAAACAGATGCAGACTGCAGAGATAATATTAAATTTGAAACAATATTACAGATTACCAGTATTTTTACTCAAAGAGGAAAACTGAAAAGTTGGCTGTCGATAATAGCCCCTGTCGAAAATTTCATCACGCGCGCGCCGCAAATTATTCGCAGACAGAAGCTGGCGCTCGCCGCTTCGCGGCTCCCGTCAGCTGAACCTAGCATCGCCAGGCAACTAAAGAGATCAAGAGGCAATTGTCAAGCAGTTTCTATAATCTATAATTTTGTCGCGCCGCGCGCGGCCTCCAGCTACTTTCAACCGTGATGGATTGATGGGCGATGGCCATGAAAATACGTAAGTATCAGTTTAAAAGTACTGTGTAGAAATTAATTTTAGCATATGAATATTATGATTTTTGCTATCGTGGCGGTATTTTCTATTCAATCTCAACATACTATGATGGTAGAATGATTTGTTGGCTGAATTATTCGTATCTATTCAACTCTATTATTTACCCAGGCTTACAATCGTTTCAAGCTTTTCTATTTTGCCTGATGTTGCTAGGCCGAGCTGGAGTAAGCTGTGCAACGAAATTCTCATCAGGGCATATCATCAATTATAAAAGACTAGTTTGAGCCTATGGAAAGTACTATTAATTTCATCAAAGGACAAGACATGTCACACAGTTTCAGATGATAAGGCTGATTTTAATCAGTCAATTCTATATCAATAATGATATCCTTGAAAATGGGATTAGATACTTCTAATGGGCTTCTTTAAAAATGGGTCCTTTAAAAATTTGTATTATTGGTTAACTTGGTAAAATAAACTTTATGATAGAAAGGTATTTTAAGATTTGTTTCTGAAAGACTTATAGTTGGAAACAATCATAAACTTGAGATGTGCTTGTTCATGGTAGGTATCCACACATAAATGATTTTACGTAGGTGCCTTGTTTGGTTCTCATGCCTCTTCTCAGGTTAGATCAAAAGAATGGCTGGAAACAAAGAAAATGGTCTCAACCTCAAGTATCTGAGTTTGATTGTGTTGACTATCCAAAATGCCACACTCATTCTTAGCATAAGATACACTCGTACATTACCTGGAGACATGTATCTTGCAACAACTGCTGTTGTTCTAGCTGAACTTTTCAAAATGCTAGCCTGCTTTGTGGTCATTTTCAAGAATGAAGGATCCCTGAGTGGCCTGTTCAAGCATGTACACTACTACACAGTCATTCAGTGGAAAGACGCAGTAAAGATATCTGTGCCAGCAATTCTTTATGTCATTCAAAACAATCTTCAATATGTTGCCATAAGCAATTTGGAAGCTGCAGTTTTTCAAGTTACATACCAACTCAAGATAATGACCACTGCCATTTTCTCTGTGTTTCTTCTCAGGAAGGAGTTGATCCGAACTCAATGGATGGCTCTGGTTCTATTGTTTGTTGGAGTTTCAGCAGTTCAACTAAGTCAGAATAGTAGTAGTGGTACAGCTAACTCTGATGTTGCTCAAAATCCTCTCCTTGGTCTGATAGCCGTGCTTTTGTCCTGCTGCTCTTCTGGATTTGCAGGAGTGTATTTTGAAAAGCTTCTCAAAGGATCAGACATTTCTCTATGGATGAGAAATGTGCACTTGGCAGGTTATGGAGTGGTCGTTGGATTATTTGGGGTATGGTGGAATGATGGCCATGTTGTAGGTGAGAAGGGTTTCTTCCATGGATATAACTTGTGGGTTTGGTGGGTTGTTGCTATGCAGGCTTTCGGTGGGCTGCTGGTTGCTGTTGTTGTGAAATATGCTGATAATATTTTGAAAGGCTTTGCCACATCCCTGGCAATTATCGTTTCTTGTGTTGTGAGTGTGTTTGTCTGGGGTTTTGTCATTACATTCCAATTTGCTTTTGGAACAGCTTTGGTGCTTGGTGCTGTGTACATGTACAGCTTGCCAAAACCTCCCAGCCATATAATCAGCTCTGCTTAAACAACTGGATTTAAATCCTTCTATTTGATACATTATTTGAAATAAAATTAAGGACAAGCTTTAAAAATCGAATTTATCTCTTTCGAAATATGGATATATTTGTGACTTGTGAGCTGCAAAAGACATCTCCATGAAATATATCTGATGATAAAAATATATTTGATATTAGAGTTAACAGTGAATAATACCCAATTCTAATGATTTCACACTTAACAGTCGTGTTGAATTCAGTTTTTGTTTATCATACTAATTGCATGCTATTCATCTTGATTCATGAAAACAAGGTCAGTGGTTCTGGTAGGTGGAATATTTTTTTTAGTTTTTTAGTTCATTTGTTATGATATCACTATGAATGCTTTTTATGCCCGTGTAAATTATTAATCATCAGAAATCTTGCTGTAATTTAGTTGAACGCTTGAGTTGCATGATTTGCAGATGCGTGGAGTATTTCCTTATCACTAATGAAATACAAATGATTCTATTATCTGATTTAGCCTAGTGATTAATGTTATCTCTTCGTGATATTTTAACTGACTAAAATTTCAAGCGATCCACTAGGATAGATGATGCTCGTTTTGGTTCTTTTCCTGTTTGGAGGTGTGGCATGCCAAGAGAATCCAGTGATACTGGCATCTAAAGACTTCCTCAATGAAGTGATTGCACAGGACAAGCACCTCACTATGCACTACGTGATACACAATATTGGAACTGAGCCGGCCTCCGATGTCAAGGTTTGTTCAATGCTGCTATATGTTCAATGAATTCGAACTAAGCTCCTCCAAGCGATTGCAGCTTTGAGGAAATCCTTATCATGCAACCTCAGGTTGATTGTTGAAACGGCAATAAGCCCTATTATTCAGGGTGGTGCTTGATATCTGTAAATTTTTGCAGATTCGTTTCTCTCTAAAATCAACAGTTCTGATTGCTCATCGGAAGTGCAAGCTTCAAACTTCGAATTCCAATATCAACCAATCTGTCAATCCTGCAGGTAGACGACACTGCAGGTTTTTCCTCAGCAGAGTTTGAACTTGTGAGTGGTTCTCTTGAGGCAACATTCGATCTGATCCCAGCTGGTGCTAACGCAAGTCATGTGGTAGTTTTGAAGCCACTGGTATCCGGGAATCACAACTTCATTCCCGCTCTTGTCACTTACAAGAATGCAGCTGGTGATCAATTGGTTAGTATGTTGACTGTTCGCCATTTGAGAGGAAAGGTTATTTGTTGTATTTATTAAGAGCGAACACCGAACTCAACAGTTTTAATTTCAGGTTTCCTACTCAAGTTTCCTGGACAACAACCCGATCCTTTCTGTGACAGATTATCAGCGAAAGTACAGTCCCCACTTGGTGAGTGGTACATGATGGGGTTTTACGAAATGACACGTCAATTTCGGTCATAGTACGGGTCGCAAGCAGCTGTTGAATTGGTCGTTGTTATGGTACCAACTGGAACACGCGAAGCACTTATCGTTGTGGTGGGAACACTTTTTCAGCGATTAAAAGCTGCGACGTGTCGCGCGGCGCGCGCGCGCCAGGTCACAAATTCAAGTACCGACCAACGTCAGCTTCGACCTACATCATTTATAGAAATGTATCGACGATACTTCTAATCAATCTTGTTACTTCAGCTTGAACACCATTCACAAGCAGAAGTAATTCCTTCCCAAGTTTTTAACACGAAATTATCGCAGGTTGACTGGCTAATCTTCGTCGGGCTGTGTGCTCCCGTTTTGTTGATTCCATTTCTCATGTGGCATGCATCTCATTCCAAATACGAGGCCCTTGCAGCCAAGGCAAAGAAGAGTTAATTCTACGTCGAAAAATCCTTTACTGCCATTGAATTTATTGGGACTGTTAACCTGCGTCACTGATTTTTGTAAATACTGGCCCCGGCTCAGAGCCTTTCGTTTTGAGTCGGGGCCGTGAGAATTTCCACTCTAGTAATTGTAAAGTCAGTTCATCCTGACTGTGTTTTAATGTCAGTTTCCTTTACCACAGTAAAGATCAATTTTTCCAACCAAAGATAGGGTTATGTTTTCTGAAGTCTTGCTTGGCTTTGATTAATTGATTGCCTTGGGCATTTGAACTTTCTAACGTTTCATAACATAACTGTCGTTTCATTCAATTCTTATTTTGACTCAACCTTTCTTATGAATGGTCCATGGCAAATCTCGTAAAACACAGTAGTGACATAAGTGATGACATGTGACATCATGTCACATGACCGATACAAAGTGCCAGATGAAGATCTCAATTTCTCATCAGTGCATGTAGCGCGCGCGAGTACGTGACGTGAATCTGGGTACTTGAATTGGTGCTGAAGCTTTCAAAATAGAACTTTTCAACACAGAATCATCATTGCGCGGTACAGTGATGACCGGTACGAATGAGACCGTCCCATTAGAGCAACTGGAAAACATTTCCTCGTGACGAGCAGTTCCGTGATCATCCGTAATCATGGCTCAACCCCCCTCTCAGAAGGGAAATATTACATGAGCACACGCCAAAGGGAAATTTATTTCTTTTATGAAAGACGCTATTTAAAGTTAAAAACAAAAAAGGTATTATCTGTAATGAAGGTACTTATCAATTAGGATTAACTTTAAGGTAGTTATCAATTAGGATTAAAAAGATCAGTAATATCAGGCTTTTGTCAGTATTGGCACTGGTGATTGAACGAGTGTTCGCTGAACATTGTTAATTCGATACTAGGAAATGCGAAATCATTCAAGGGCCGCAGTAAACATCGTATTTTTTTCAGATTAAAAAGACCCGCGATTAAAATATGATAAAATTGAAATTGACTAACACGAAACAAAGTTTTTCACATTTATTAGACTTTACGCTTAAGCCAAGTAGCAACTATTGAAGCGTAGCGTTGATGACATTGATGACATTGAACGTTGTTTTACTGTTCAACTCAAAGAATTCGACTCCACTGGTACACTCTTGAAGATGTCAAAAGAAGAAGATTCTTCAATCTTCATAGTTTAAGTCAATCATTACATACACTTGCAGTTCTACCTTTCTTCTCTTGATAGCCAAGATGAAATTCAAAGAGAGGGAAGATGCCCGATGTGTCACTCAATATCGAGCTGACTGCAGAGTGCAAACCATGGACATTCCACGGACATATCAGCTGTTGTCGAATGAGGATGGACGACGTTTACATCGTACATTTTCATGACGACAATACCTCCTCCAAACTCTCAATGACCATTTGTCTGTCTCCCTGATTGAAAACACGCGCAGGTTTAGTAGTCACACGAATAATGCCAATGTGGATAGCAATATATGATCCCCTGAATACTAGACTATTTCATGGAGGAGATCCCATTGTTTACATACCGTGTTCAGCAGGTTGTAATAGATGAGCTCATCGGCCAGCTTACTCGGGCTGTCCTCTGCGATAGGGAAACGGTTAACAATTAACTCAACACCAATCACCTAAATTGAAATGTGAGGATCCTGCTATTTAACCTTACAAATACAAAAGGTGATGGCGGTCATGAAACGTGGGATTACCTTTAATAGAGATTTCTGTGTCGAGTTTTCGTATCATTCTGTCTGTCATTTGGAATTCTAATGAAAGCTGAAAAAAATATCTATGAGCATATTGATATACTTCACTCGAGTCCTCGAGGTGTTAGCTTTCAAGGTTAGCTCAAGGGTGGCACTGGATTACAAGGTCCCGCTCGATCACAAGATGGCGCTGGATTCCGATTTTAAAGTGACGCTGGATGCCACAGAAGAGCGGCTGGATTACAAGACTCACGTTTGCTTTGTCTTCGTCATTGCTCTTGGACGGATTAAGATGGCACTTTATCGTAAGTATCAGCCTCTCTTCCGCTTTGGATATCGGCGTTTCTTCTTCGACTTTCCTGGGGTAATAATTGGTAATCATTTCATAAAAACCTTTTCCCCCATACATAATCGGGTCTTCGTCCTCATATTGTAAATTCATAAATATTTGCAATAGCTAGGCAATCTCGATATCATTTGTCTAATGCTGACTCCCAGATCATACGGGCAACGTAGGCGGGAAGTATTCAAGTATGAAGAAGTTCCTATAAACTCACTCTGCAGTGGGTGGGGCAACTTTAGTGGTTAAGTTGAGGTCAATCCCACAGAGAGGAAACATACCACTCCTGTAGAATGAGGGTATTGTTCATTGGAGAACTGCACGTGGGAGAAACATGATTGATGAGTGAGCAAATGCTCACTGAGCATCTATAATATTGCGATTGATTAATAATAATATTGCGATTAATAATCTCACTCAATGTCAGCGACTAGTTTTTCCAGATCGAGGGGTGATGCCTCGTGTTTCTTCTGCTTGTTGTTAACCAGAATAACGTGTTGATTCCGGTACTTGGATTCAGCACGGTTGTCAATGACTGTCGCTTCCAAACCGTACTTTTGTAGAGCGTAGAATGACATCACCTTCAGAGGCGGTACCTGAGAAATATAGTGGAATAGCAAGTGTCCTCTGATTTTGGATGAAAGTGAAATTGGTGGAAATTGCGCCTCATATTACCTCGATAAAAATGGTAGATTTAGCGAGATCATCGACAGTGACATTTTCCGAGAAACACTCTCTGAGGAAAGTGTCCTTGCTCGTGCCACACGATTTCCGCACCCGTTTTCTCTCCTCCTCTGTGAGATCTCGCCGTACTTTCTGTGGGTGTGCCGGTTTGAGATATGCCACGGCCTTGACGGACAATTTGATAGCACGAGAGGTACTTAGTGTGATGTGTCAACGATAGTTCTGACCTCCGTTTCAAACTGCAGGGCAACTTGCAACATGTCAGCATCATCTACGCCGGTTGCAAATACTTCTAACAGACAGTTCCCGAAGTCTTTTATGTCTTTCGAGTTTGGAGTCTTGTAACACGCCTTTTCATCTAAAACAAGATCATGATTCATCATTGATGAAGGTATGCACTCAATATGCATTATGCACTCAAAATGTACTCAATGACGGAACTCTCGTACATCATTTTATCGGTGGTCATATTTACCAAAGTCCTTCCCCTCTTTGAGAGATAGGAGAAAGTCCTTGATGATGTTAGGGGCGACTGAGCCGACTTTGATGATGCCATCATGGTGGATGTAGATAGTATCGCAGTTGAGGTGTCCGTGTGTTATACTCGGTGCACTCGNACTGTGTGTGTTCGGCTGAATGCTGGTCGCTGGAGTCAGCTATTTGGGGAGAGAAGAACATGTATCAACTTACTCCAGAGCACGGAGTATTTGTCGACACCATCTGCGCCACACCTGCGAGTCATCAGTTAACCTAATACTAGCTTATCAGTAGTCAGACTACCTAATACTAGCTTATCAGTAGTCAGACTACCTTATCGGACTTCCTAGTCAGTAGTCAGACTACCTTATCGGACTTCCTAGTCAGTAGTCAGAGTACCCAATAAACACAAACCAGGCTTCTTATACACGTCACTAGTGTATGAACCACGAACCGAGGTTTCACACTTTCGAAAATAGGAGATTCACCGACTCAGACACACGTGACACAATTATATGATCAGGTGCACATGACACAATCACGTGACACAATCAGGTACACGTGACACAATCGTGTAAGTTACCATACCCTGGCTGCTATTTTCTTCTTGTTTATCCTACTCCTCCGAAGGAAGCTGCGGAGAGTGCCCGCCGATGTGTACTCTGTGATGTACACTATCTTGATAACATCTTCGTCAGCCGAGTCGTGTATCCAGTACCCGCTGTACGTGATCAAATTCACGTGCTGGGAATGTGTGATAATGTGATATTGTAACTATCATGTTAGGTCTATCATGTTAGGCAACTATCATGTTAGGTAACTATCATATTAGGTCTCAATGAGACCTAATGAACGAATGAATGAGACTCTCATTCATTCGTTCATTAGTGAAAATACCTCGATCCGTTTGAATATCTTCAAAATTCCCTCCATAGCCTCTTTGCTATTATCCTGTCTGATGAGCGAATGCATTTCTTGGCTGATCTGGGGATTTGTATAGTTTATCTCTAATCTCTATAGTTTCCGCTAAACCAATATACCGAAACGTGCAACAGTCGCGATTTCCTGTCCTGTCACCCATTATTACCTCAATCTCGTTCCACACGACTTCTTTACCCTCCTCCATATCGATAGCTAGATAACTGGCCGTCAGTCCCCACATGCCCTGTGCCTGTACCTGTGTGGAGCATATTGTGGTTTCAGCATGACATGTCGCTATAATCATCATGATTATAGGAGATACTATATATAGACATTATGCTGTAGAAATGAGTCATGTACCGGCTGGTCTCGTCTAAACCAGCGTCCGTTAGGGCTCTGATCAACGTATTCGTCCGTGTCCTCGGGTCCATCTTCTTCTTCATCCTCATTCTCCTCATCCATTACATTGTCAATGACACGTTTCATACTATTTGTACATCCTGCAATGTTATTAGGAAATCAATTATCAATAACAAGAATTCCAAGTACGGCAGGTATGACAAAAGCACTGGTTGTCATCAGAGAAATGAACACTGAGTTGTTAATACAGGATTAAAGGATTAAAATACAGAACAGGGATGCTTGCTTGATAAGAGCTAAGAGTAATGGAGGAAGTTGAATGAAGAGACAGTGTTCTAATTGCTGTTGTGTCCAGGATTACCCAGATCATCAATATGGGACATATCACACAATTTGGAAGAGATCGTGTGATCGCTGAAACTCTGTGAGTAGGTATTGACAGTGGACCCTCAATTCCACGATATTGTCCAATTACCGGGAACGGGGATGTGATGGATTCAATGAAATGAAATCCATAGAATCTGCCATGCGTCGTGTCGTGAAGCGCCAAAATTCTGTGAAAGTGTCCGATATTTCTCATTTGGAGATCGCGCGTTACGTTCGGTTAAAAGAATTACTACTAAAATTAAATGTCTAACTGAGGTTAGGAACAAATTTATGTTGTTAACTGTGCTTGTACCTATGTATTAAACATGTCAGGAATAAAAACTTGAACAAATACATACTAGTGTATGCTTACCGTTGATATACATTATACAAGGCAGCCGCGTTAACGTATGACCTCACACCAACAGAAAGTTTTCTTGAAGCTACTAATAACACATGTTAAAAATCATTCGTCGTCGTATTTGGAAAATAGGATAACAGAGAAAAGGTAGAAATAAAGTCGAGAAGTTGTCTCTGGAAAGGGTAATTTGATGAAGTGATACACAATATAACATCATATCATATTACAATTTGATACAAATCTCACACCACCAATACATGAAAAACAGGGAATTGTGTTTCACAAGGGATACCACAAATACACTGACTATATAGTAGGAATTATTACCATCTGGTCAAATTGGCATGGCCAACTTCAAGCTTAAACTGAATTTGTAGTCAGAAAGCATACAGGCAAAGTTACAGTAAGAGATAATAAGGGTAGTAAAGCAATCGTGACAACAGTCCAAATGTTATCAGCCTAGATACATAGACATCCGTGTGTTTGTATTTGTACCAGACACTCATTACATTCCATATGTGATGCGTTTCAATAGTATGTAAGTTCTGAATCTTGTTGTAATCTTGTATCTCGAGCACAGAAATGGCAATTAAAGTGCACTAAGACCGCTAGAGCTCATACGATAAAGTTTATACTAACAAACTGTGACAAGAAACGAATTCTCGAAAAAAATCGAGTCGTAAGCTGTTGCCTAGTGCCTACTACCAAGTGATGATAATTGAAATGTATGGGTTCTCACATACCCACATACGTGCATACTTTGTGTTATCATGTACTGAACGTTATAGTACGTTATATCACTCACGTGTTTTTCCACAGTTGCTATCTTACCATTCCAATATTAAAAATCATTGGCGAAGTTCTTAGGAACAATGAATTACGGTCGATCTTGCAGACTGCACCGAAAAATTTAGATGATAAAACGCTAACTTGAGAGAAGTTTCGTTGGAGCTTCGAATATTAGAGTTAAAAGTCTTACCCAAATACAATTTATATTCAGTCAAATATAAATATAACCACAGTTAATCTATTTCCTTTGCATTTGAAATTATCCCTTTCACTTCTGCCCTAAATAAGGTATAATGAAAAGATCGAATTTAAACAGTTCAAAAGTATAAAAGGACACGGGTAGCTATACTCAGCACTAGTTGTTCAGCCAATTGAGACCTAGTTTTTGAAAATGTCTGTTATTCCATAATGCATATTCTTTTGTTAATCTTCAGATTCCACGCCATCCTCATCTCTATCACTTTCCTGTTTGGATTCACCCTCTATCTGAATCAAGTTGGAGCTGTCAATGGGTGATTTCATCATCGAATCCAACACTTCACGTGAGATCAGTGGCAGATGGTAGATACTGTGTAGATCCATGAGTGTCTGATTCCTCACTTCAGGAACGTCTGCCCCAACTGCAAGTTGCACATTCTTATAGCCGTCTTTTTTGAGTAATTCACACAGTTCAGATTTCATTCTACGAATTGATCCGAATCCATTGTATACCAAGCTGGTATACAATTGAACAAGTGAAGCCCCTGCTCGAATTTTCTCATAAGCATCTTCTGCTGAATCGATACCACCCACACCTATTATTGGAATTGTACCTTGAGTTTTCACATAAACCTTTCTGATCATCTCGGTAGATCTCTGTTTAAGAGGGCATCCACTCAAGCCCCCAGTTTCATCCCTATTAGAATTTTTCAAGCTTTTTGGTCGAGCAATCGTGGTATTGCTTACTATCAATCCATCAATACCAAACTTTGAGTCCATTGTAACATCAATAACTTCATCTAGTAATTGTTCATCCAAATCAGGGGATATTTTCAGGAGCAACGAGATCTTGTGTCGTGTAACTTTCTCTTGTCGTTTTATCCTTGAAGAAATGTGACCTAACATTCTCTCGAGTTTCTGTTTACATTGCAAGTCACGAAGTCCAGGAGTATTTGGAGAGCTCACATTTATAACCATGTAGTCACTGAATTCCCCCAACTTTCTAACACCCTCACAGTAATCATTTGTAGGATTTTTAGTAGTTTTATTGATACCAAGATTGATTCCAACTTTGCAGGTGTTAGCTTGGAAGAAATAAAGAAATATTTGTCCCAAGAGGTGCATTATAAATCTGGAAACTCGATCTGAATCTTCTGGCCTATTATATTCAAAGCTTATTTCATCTTCATTCTCATTAGGCAGTTTATGAAACCCAGGTTGTCCAGGAACACCACTTGGATCATGAATCTGGGCTGTGATCCTTGCTTGAGAGCTTCTGAAATTTTTCACTGCTGCATCAACACCTTTACTGGGAAAGCCGTATCTATTTATCAATGCCTTATCTTCTGGCAAACGGAAAACTCGTGGAGATGGATTGCCTTCTTGAGGCTTTGGAGTAATACTACCAACTTCAATAAACCCAAATCCAAGCCTCTTCAGCCCATTTATAGCTTCACAGTCTTTATCAAACCCAGCTGCTAATCCAATTGGGTTGTCAAACGTCTGACCAAAGACAGTTGTCCTCAAACTTGCAGGTTTACTGTAGTGATCATAAGGAGGCAATCGTAATCTGATAGACCAGAGGGCTAACTGATGTGCATATTCTGCAGACAAGGAACTAGAAACAGGAATAAAAACATTTTGCTCAAAGAAATCATAAACATCTGGTCTTCTGAATATTGTATAGGCGACTGCTGCATAGATGACCTTGTTTAATTTCATGAGCTGATTTCCCTATCTGAATGGAACATAAATTTCACAAAAACAAACTATTGATTGCAGTTTGTGATGTCAAATTGGATCATTCATCTGTATCAATGTATCTAAATTATGTTATGCTACAGATTATGTTATTTATCTAAATTGATGCAGTATCATTGAGTTAGACAGGAGCCTTGATGTAGCCAGCAAACTGGGAAATTTTGAATCATTGGGTATCCCAATGATCTGCTAGTGAAAAAGAAAATTCTCATCTTGGATCATCTTAATATCACCCTTTATAAGTATGTGTACATATGTAAGGAAAAGGGGTTGGAAGAAAAAGATATACTTTACAGTGAAAACTGCTCACAATTTCGCATCCTTCCTTCAGCCTTTTCCTTATAACTGTTTAAAAGATTGACTAAGTTTTCTTCCAGTACCTCAGCACAACAAAGAAGCCCTCTTTATAAAACAAAACATATTTCATGATCATTGATATTGTGCTGTGAAAATATAATTCGATTCAATTCAATCGGAATATACATATTCATTAGTCTGGTTTTTTAATGTTATCTATCCAGGAAATCCAGTGGCATGACAAATGTCCTTGTTGATTACTGATACAGTGACATTCACAAATAATGCACTATGTAGCATGCAAAGAAATGTATCTAGCGATCAAATTATGTAATCATGAAAGGATTGTATGCACAAACCTTGTCAGATATTATCTGACCTCATTTTCTCTCTCTGTTTGTTCAATTCAACAACAATGATCAGACCCAATTTAGCGTCATGACCGAGCAAAGAAATGCAGTGACTTGGCGATTTAGATTTTGTTCGATTGTACTTATACTGACTGCACTTCGCCCTCGACTTATTATGATCAGGTGCGGCCGGCGGCTTAGCGGCGTCGGGTAGGATGCAGCTAAGGTACCACACGCCATTTATTCACTCAGTGATCATGATCTGAGGACTGAGGAGTTGGAAAAAGGAAACGCGATCGAGACGCGCGCAGCGCGGAGTATTTAAGTCACGCACTTGCGCCGCGCAGCGCGACGCGAGCGCAGGAACAGAGTTTTGTTAGTTTGTAATAATTTCTGATGCATGTTTGGTTGTCGATGCACAATGATAGCTGAGCGCCGCAGCCGGCCTGTCGAGAATTCCATCGCTGTCGCGCGCGCCACAAATTATTCAATTATTCTCAGACAGCTTTGTCAGATGTTACCTGACCTGTTTCTCGCGCGAGCGCGCCTTCATCGAAGGCCGAAACATGATGAAGGCGATGAAGGCGATGAAGGCGATGAAGGCGCGCGCGCCGCGCGCGAGAAACTGAGGTCAGATAAAATCTGACAAAGACAGCTGGTGCTCGCCGTTCGCGTTAACTGGGCCAAGCATGTGCACCGCCAGGCAATTACATGTGTAATTGTATGCTACTCTGCCTATGCAATGCTTAACCGTTGTAGGATTTCACCCTACCCTTGCTGGTGGGATTTTATCGCGCGCACCGAGGGTAGGGTAAAATCCTACAAGCTTAACCGCTGATGCATTATGCAAGCCGCGAAGCCAGCTGTCTGAGAATAAGAATGCTCCGCGCGCAAAACGAAATTCTCGAAAATTTCTTATCAATTATTTACTTATTTACTTATGTAGTAAAATTGGTAAATGTAATTCTTTGATGATAGATTAGAAAAATTATTTATCCTCTTTGCACCAATAAATTCCATTTTAAAGAGAAGCATAACTGCTATGGGGTTTATATTCTGCTGATAAATACATGGGTTTGATTTGATCGCCTTGAACTTGCTAAATGCTAGTATACTTCATGCTTCTATACATGTTCAACACTCTGCTAAATATTCAGCTTTGTGGCTTCTGCCAAATTATTCAGGTGCTAGCAAGGTTTTCTGATGAATGTTGAGAGACAGATGGACCCCCTATTTCTAGCAAGAAGCTACTTGAGGAGAAGGAAGTTTGATGAATGTGTTCAGATATGCACACAGATGCTGGAGAAAAATCCCTATGATCAATGTGCTTGGTTTATGAAAGCAAAGGCCTTAACTGAGCAGGTCTATGTTGATGAAGTAGAAGCAGACAATGACGGAATTGCTGAAATGTTAATGGATGATAATAGTATAGCACAGGTATGTAGATAATGAAGGTTCAAAATGTCATTTGTTGTTCACACAATACTCATTATGACCTTAACTGATAATTCTTGCTATGATAGGTTGCTAGGCCAGGAACATCCTTCAAAAAGCCTGGAACAGCAGCTCAAGGCAGCTCTACTTCACAAGGTATCAGACCCATGTCACAGTCTGGTCGGCCTGTGAGTGGGTTTGTTAGACCTGGTACTCAGTCTGGGAGACCTGGGACAATGGAACAAGCAATTAAGACTCCCAGAACAGCACACACAGCAAGACCTGTTACAAGGTGAAGAATTTTCATGAGATCATGACCAAGTACTGAATCTTAAGCTTAGATCAGCCTGTGTATGATGTGTGTTTCCTTGGCTGTTGTACAGCAGGGTGTACCATGTGTGTGTATGCTTGTGGGTCTGTGTGACATTAATCTTGCAGTGAATGATTCTATAATAGTGAATGATTCTATAATAGTTAGATGATACCTGACATCAGTTAATACCTCAAAATAAGTAAAAATATGAGTTAGTAAATATGAGATTTCTTATCTTAATCATAATGCTCATTCAGTGCCTCAGGGAGGTTTGTTCGTCTTGGAACAGCTTCTATGTTGTCAGAGCCAGATGGACCCTTCATCAATCCTGCACAATTAAACCTTGCCAAATATGCTGATAGACCAGGGCTCAACAAAGTCCTGTTTGACTACCTATTCTATCATGAGAATGACATAAGAAATTCATTAGAACTCGCTGCCTTAGCAACTCAGGTAGATTGTCTGATTAACTTAGGTGTTAATATCAATATCTGATTATAGAATCAGACTTGATGATAACAAATTTATCATTTTCAGGCATCAAAGTATGAGGATTGGTGGTGGAAACAGCAACTGGGCAAATGTTACTACAGACTTGGATTGTACAGGGATGCAGAAAAGCAGTTTCAATCTGCTCTGAAACAGCAACCTACTATTGATAACTACCTTTACTTAGCCAAAGTGTTTGTTAAACTTGATCAGCCGCTTGCAGCATTGGAGTTGTTTGAGAAGGGTATTGATGTGTTTCCGGGGGAGGTTTCCTTGATTATTGGGTGTGCTCGAGTTCACGAGGGACTAGGAGACCTTGAAGCGTCTGTTAAGTTCTATAAAAAGGTGTTCCAGTATGATGCTTCAAATGTGGAATCCATAGCATGCATTGGAACTCACAACTTCTACTCAGACATGCCTGAGATAGCGCTCCGTTCATTTCGTCGGCTTCTACAGATGGGTGTAGCAAATACTGAGCTGTACAATAACATAGGTTTGTGCTGTTTCTATGCACAACAGTATGACATGTCACTGACGTGCTTTGAGCGGGCAATAGATCTTGCAAACAAAGAAAGCATTGCTGATGTTTGGTACAATGTGGGCCATGTAGCAGTGGGAATAGGGGACTTGAACCTGGCTTACCAAGCTTTCCAGTTGGCTCTGATATCGGATAACAACCATGCTGAGGCATATAACAATTTGGCCATTCTTGAAATGCGTAAAGGGAAAGTGGAGCAAGCAAGAGCATACTTTCTGTCCGCAATTACTATCAATCAAGAGCTGTATGAGGCACATTACAACCTAGCAATATTATCAGAGGGTCAAGGGGATCTTAACACAAGTTTCAAAGAAGTTCGGAAGTCTTTGGAGGCTTTCCCTGAGCATGTCGATTCCAAAAACCTGCTTGCACAGCTGCGGCAGTATTTTACACTTCTTTAGGAAATATCGGTTGTTTGCTCAGAATTCAGATGTTTATGATCAGAAACTTTCCAGAAGTAAGGGTTTGCTCAATGTTTTTCTCCCAGTGATCAGAATCACGAATCTATCTATTTTGCATAATTTAGTGTAAATAGCCTGTGTATTAAATCCGATTATGATATTTATTTACGTTGTTGTGTTTCCTTCATCTTGTTTTATTCTCTTATCAAGCTAATTTCACGATTAATTATTTGATAGTTCTCAACATCTACGAGTCTTGACAATGCATCATTCCATCCGTCTGCATGGTTACTGTGTGTCGTTTGGGTACTAAGCAATAAGCATTCGTTTATATTTACGATCTGTAATCTTTATCGTTCTCATTACTATAGATCACAATTTGTGGAAACGGGGAAATGTAGGTACCTATTCCTTTTATGTAGGTAATTGGGTTATTGTGTTTTTGTTGATAGGCTCCAAAAAGTTTAAATGTTTACATTTTTCTTCAATAAATTAGCATATAATCAGAGTGAATTCCGTAGAATCAAATTAAAGGCACTTATTGTCGGACAATTTAATAAAATCATTTTCGTCTCCCCGTTTGATCCAAAAGGTTATACGTGGCAGAAAGAGAAAAAGTTGGGCACTGTCTATTCTACACTTTTGCGATTAACTTATTCTTGCTGCAACTTATACCTACGTCCTACCTATAATACTGGCATCATTAATGTATAGTGTATACCTACATGATACCTAGCTATGATCAATAGTTCCTATTTTTTGACTTTTCCCTATTGCTAGAGAGTAATGCCTCATGTTACGTTAGCGGATAAATTTGTGTACACCTTCAACAATGTCGACACAGTCGCCCACGTAGTGCTAAACGCTGCTGGAATAACCGTTTCCGATGGCAAAGGTCTTCATTCACACCGTGTCAAACACATCCACTTGTCTGACATTGTCGGTGTCAAAGTTCACAGTGGTGTCAAGGATTCTGTGTACTTGGTGATCCATCATTTTCCACTGGTCAAAAACAGGTTCAATGGTAAGGTACAGCGGTGCAGGAAGCAGGTGGTTCTGTCAGCTTTCCAGCACCACACAGTTTCTGGAAACATCAAGCAATGTATGCAGTGGAAACATGCTATTTCTATAATTCTACATGGACCTGAGAACCCAGATGATCCAAACTCCAAGCCCAAAAAGAGGACATACCTCGCCTTTGTTAATCCAAAAGGCGGTAAAGGAGCCGCTAAGAAAATTTGGTTCAATACAGTGAAGCCTGTTCTTGATCTTGCAGGAATTCAAACAGAAGTGGTGTATACAGAGTATAGCGGACATGCGAGTGATTTTGTGAAGAACGCGTGTGACCTTTACAAGTACTCCAGTATTTTGACAGTATCCGGTGACGGGATCATATTCGAGGTTATCAATGGGCTGATGAAACGTGATGACTTTGCTGAGGCAATCAAACTCCCACTAGCTATCATACCAGGCGGTTCCGGTAACGGGTTATGTGCCGCCATACTCCACCAATCTGGAGTTCCTGTCACACTCATGGATGCAGTTTTCATCGCAGTTCGAGGAAGTTCAACACCAATGGATCTAGTGAAAGTTGAGCAAGGAGATACTATTATGTGGTCATTCCTCTCCATTTGCTGGGGCTTCCTAAGTGCCATGGACATCGAGAGCGAAAAGATGAGATGGATGGGTGAAGCCAGATTCACTGTTCAGGCTATCAAGCAAATGTTGAATTATCCGATGAAAAGTGGAAAGCTTTGGTTTGTTCCCCTTGCTGAAGAAAGTGTCAAAGAACAGTTGCAGCTGCCACCAAAATCCTTACCTGTCAAACAGCAAACTCCCAAGGAATCTTGTGCAATAACTCAATTGTCTGACTCCGAAAAACCATCAGAGAATAACGGTGAGGAATATTGTGATGCGCTAGACCCGTCCATTGATTTTACTTCCCTCAATGACACCGACATGGAAGACAGCATGGAATTCGATCAGCAGGTCCTGGATGCTAATAGAACTCGGATACTGACAGACACTCCTCAAATCACTGAGACTGCCGAAGAATGCAAATGTATGAAGTGTTATCCTCCACCGGTTATTGATACAGAATCTCAACAGAAGATAACAGAGAGTGTGGAAAGCATAGGTCTCCGTGATGACATCCCTGATTCTTGGACACTCATTGAAGGAGATTTCGCCACTGTGATGTCATTTTCATCTACACATTTGACACTTGGTTATCAGGCAACTCAGGATTTACAATTGGACTCCGGTTTCGTGTATCTAATGCATTCCAGAGGACCGACCATAAAAGATTTTCTCAATTTAATGGCACAGAACTGCAAGCCTGAGAGTAATGATTCAAGTACTATCCACTTTGAGAAAGTGAGAGCTTTCCGTCTTGAACCTGATATTTCTGAGCCAGGAGCATATGTTACTATAGATGGAGAGCTTGTTCCGTATGAACCACTTCATGCATGCATCTACAAGGGCCTATCACGAGTCCTCTGCCTGCCTGCAGCGATGGACTAGATATTTTCAGTTATTATTAAGGATTTGATAAATCTCCATAGTTAGGATTTTACTAAACCGTCAGATTTTTCCACTTTGAGGATTTGTACCTTTAATTTGATAATTGATCGCTTCAGTCATTGACATATCACACATAGATGAACAAAATCATCATTGAATTACCATCCTGAAATCGGGTGATATGTTCCTCACTCCTCGATATTATCAGACTGGTTTCTGTCCGATATGAGAAGTTCCAAATGCTATCAGACAATATTTAAGCAGTTTCTACCAAGTTCTTTGGTATCGACAAGTTATACTTATTGATAGTTGTAGTTGCTGTTTTGTTTGTGTATGTATAATGGCAGATAATTTTAATAATTTCGTGTTTTTAAAATTCTTTCATTGTGAGAAATTGGATTACATGTTTTTTTGATTTTGTCGTTGATTATGTTACCTAGCTTTGGATAAGATATTGATTCATCTATTGAGCCTCAGCCCTTTCACGAAAAGAGATTTTTGTCGGCATCAGCTACTTGTTTACATATTTATTGTAACAAGATTTAGTGTAGGTAGTGGTTTTAAATAACTCGGCCATCATAGATAATCTCTAGAAACAAGGGGACTAAAACAATCTGTTGTTACTGACTCAAATATGAGTGTTTCAATCGCTTGAAGTGTTATGCCAAGTCAATTATGTCATTTTACTCGTTTAATTTATCACATCAGGCAACGTGTTTCATTAATCTGCCACTCATGGCTGGTCCTTCCAGTACCTATTCAATAATATTTGTTAGGTATTGATTATTCGTTTTCAATCGAACTCCTACTTAGATCGCATTTCAGGTACAAAGATGGCAGACATTTTGAAAATAACATCGGCGGCAGTAGATTCTCTTCTTAGTGGCCAGTCATCAAATCTGTCAGACAAGAGTTTTGGAAAGCAGGTGCGATTGCCGGGTAAGAGTGTCAGAGAAATTTCAATGGATGAAGTTCTCCGTCGGAGTACACTAGCTGAAAACAGCTTGAATCTGGCTTCATTCCTCAATCGACAGTCCACAGATGAAGATTCAAAACTCAACAGAGGTCACCGTACAGTCTCCCCTAGTAAGTCTGCAATGGTGGCAAGTTTCACTGAAGACGAGTCAAAGCACCTGATCGCGCCGAGCACAGATAGCTCAGAGTATGTCTCCATTATTGATGTAGGCAAGTCGATGTCTTCATCTGATAGCAGTAAGGATATCTCAGACTCTATTTTGGGTGGTAAATCATTGGAAAGGGATGAAGTAGATCTCATCCCTGTTAAAGATAACGAGAACAGCAGCAAAAACACGTCGTCTAGTACAGTTTCTTCTCTGAAATCTAGTGCTGTTGTTGATTCAAGCACACCAAATTCTAAGCTGCGGCCACATAGTGCTTGTGAGAAAAGCAAAGATTCCAATGGTAACCCAGGAAGGAGTGTAGAAGAACCTATAACACCAGATTTGTCTGAATATCCGCCTGCCCTTCCTGCTTTGAACATACCTCGCAAAGGTTTGCAACAGGGATCCCTAGATTCATTCGAGAAGAATGAAATTGCTGTCGAAAACAGCGCAGACGTTGAAATCAAGAAGCTGGATACCAAAGACTCTGCCTCTGCAAGAAACGTTCTTCAAAGCACAGCAACTCAGTCAAGACGAGGTACTGTGCCCATTCAACGTAATAAACCTGGAGTTGTTGCTCCAGAGCAACAGCAAGCAGTGAGTGATCATACATCCCAAATAGCTGCTGCAGTCGCTGCAGCTGTAGCAGCTACCACCCCTTTCTTCCAGCTGAAATCAGAAATTGAGGAGAAACTACAGAAGCTATCTTCAGATATGCTCAATGTGGCTAAACAAGATGGAGTAAAGATACCGAATGAGGACAACGTCATAGCAGATGAACAGGCTAAACTTTGTCAGGAGCAAGCAACAAATGATTCACTTGATATTACATTGATCCCTGATATAGATGACAGGAATGTTGGTGTGCCCACACCAGTGCAACCTCGTGTTGCCCCAAAACCACGCTCCTTACGTAAACCCCAAGACTCCTCCAGAGATTCACAGAATTTCAGAAAACCCAAATCTGCAAGAGAATTGCGGTCACAGTTCATTAAATCTGCGGATTCTGATTCCACTATTCATACTCTGTCTGATAATGTCCTCGAAGGTCAATGCGATGAACCAAAAACTAAAGAATACTCCAACATAAGTGAAGATATTTTGCAGTTGCTTAAAGAAGCGAAAGAGGCAAAGCGTGAAATAGAGGAGATAAGACACGCAGAAAGAATTCAGGCTATAAAATCTTCCGTGTACCGCGATAAGACTCCTGCAGATATTTATCTTGAAAGGATCCAAGAGAGAGAAAATAGGGTCATCAAACAACGTCATATAGATGAAAAAGACTATAGAACTCCTGAATACATTACCCACGCTAAGAACACTCTTGCTGAGATAGAAGAACAGAGGAAGCAGTTGGAAGAAAGGAATTTTCTACTTGATAGGACATACTGCTGTGAAGAAAAGGAGCCTGAAGACGAAGAGATATCCAATCGAATTGATCAGATTCTCAACGATATTCAGAAAGAAATAAGGTCTAGAGATCCAAAGAAGATGAATATCGCAGAAAAGCAAATCCGAGCCCCCAAAAGATCTAAAGTGAAAAATAAGCTAGAAGAGAAAAAAATTATGTATGAGCGAATCAAAGCAGAAAATCAGAAGAATGTGGTGACAGCAAATATTGGTTTGTTGAAGAAGCGAGAAAAGGAGATAAAATCTCAGCATATGCCAAAGACCAACAGATACCAAGAATCGCCATACAAGAGACCAGATTTACCAAAAAGTTATCCTTTGGTACCCCAGCAAACATCAATTATACACGAACCTTCAACTGAACAGCTTCACAGTACTCCATTACCGACAAAGTCACAAAAATCTATCCAAACTTCACCAATAGTTGTCGAGCAACTTACAAAGCCGCCTGTCAAAACAAAACCACGGCCGGCCGTTGCAACAAGGGATGTTTCTGTGTGCAATTCACCAGAAATCGAGCCTTTGATGATAGATCAGTATTCATCTCCACTGAAGGTGCTGACTCATGAGAAGTCACAAAATTACTCTCCTCAATTTCTTCAGAGTTACAATCACATTCATAAAGGTGAAGCACGCAATAATATGGAGGATGATGGGTTCATTGAGGTTCTTGATTTGCCTGGACCTCTGGAAATACAAGGAATGAAAGGTTCCTTATATCAAGATAGATTCCCAGTGAAAACATCCTCAGTTTCTAAAATTCAAGAACCTATTGAACATTGTGCAGATGTTGAGGAAGATAAGATTGTTGTCATGCGGTGGCTTGAAGATGAAATTATCAGTAAAATGTTAGCAGAAGAAGCAGGCATTCCTTATGAGGGTTTTGGACCTCACAATGATGATTTGGGGGTGAATATTGCGAGTCTAGACCTAAACCTGTCTTCAGATGAGTTGCAACTTCTCGTAGCTGATGTCATTAGAAGTCAGGTTGAGGAGCGTGCAAATAAATGCTCATTAACAAGGCAAAAGAATGAAGCTAATCCTGATGGAATAGACGGCCAGTCAGCAGATGAGCGACTTCAGAACAGTGATATAGCTGGGGAGCAGGAATATGACGACAGCTTTGAGTCCTCGCCGTCTCAAGACACCAGGTCATCCCTCTCTATTGTTCCTACACCTAGCATCACAGATAATCCATCAATGTCAGCTACAAGTTCTGATGAGTCCTCCAACATTCCGCAAAACATCTCACCTGTGATGACCCCCTCTCTCAGTCCGGACCCATTTGCCAGCAGTATACCAGTACTACCGGAGGGTGTTCCTGTTCCTCCCACAGAGCGGCTGACGAAGAATCCGCCCTTGACAGCATCTTTCTTCAACGATACCATTGAGCAAGTCCCTCTTGATGTCTCTGAGGAAGTTGTTGGTGACCTCTACGTAGAAACACCTGACTTTACCGATGCTCCGAGAGATTTCACACTTTCAGATACCACTGGAGTACAAGATAGAATAACAAAAAGGTCCTTGATCACCCCACTCAATACTGCGACTATTGTTATTGATCCAGCTAACTCCCTTATCTCTCAACATCCTTTAGGTGACACAGGAGATGTTTCCTTGATATCTCAACATCCATTGGATGAGACCAGAGTCATTGAACCTCATCATGAGAGTTCTGGGTCAGACTCTGCTGGGCTTGTCGAAGATTCTACATCCTCGTACACATGTACTGATACAACCGACCTCCCGATCTCGGCAGGAGAGGTCCTTCCTGTGAAAATTCCTCGTGAAATTGCTGATTTGGATTGTGTTGTTGACCGTCCTCTTAGTGAGGGTGAATGGCCTTTATCTCCCACATCTATAGATTTACTGCAGCTCGTCAAAGATCCAGATATGCGACAACTTTTTGAAGATCGCTGTACAGCAACTGTAAAGTTTGTTCCCCATGCAGCAGACATACAAGTTAGGAGAGAAGAGTCAATTTCTAAGAATGTCATCACTCAACCTGAAGCTTCCTCACAGAATCAGAAGATAATTTCCTTATCTCCGCACGAAAAATTACAGCGTAAAAACATCCCCAGTCCATTGCCCAGGCCACAAAGCAATGAACATACACTAGAACTGGTTACTCCCTTACCTGAAACACCAGCTGCTGATCCATTCAACAGTCCATCACCACCCCCTTTTCTGGGACTCAAGCTGGAAGACTATGCTTACTCTGGCGAGAGTGTTACTAAATCAGATGCAAGCAATGACAGTTTTTAGTAGTTTAGTGGGCCAGACGGTTTTTTAACATTTAGATTAAGATCCTTTACCTATCTTGACTGTTTGAGTTTTTCCTCAGATCACAAACTTTTTATTTGACTTATCTTTAATAAACTATTTCTATTTTATTTTATCAAATTTATATTTGCATCATGTGAAAATGTGTAAATACCTACATACCTACTCCTCTACTCATCATATTTAACCCCCATTCATCGTATATTTTCTACTCAATAGGTATTGTCCTCAATCTTCAATGATTTTGATGATTAATAATAAAAACAATCTACAGCTTTGATCAAAACCTGCTTTAAAAAGTAACTGATTGACGGTTGTCCCTCTGTAGATATGTTCGTATCAATAGAAGAAGTAGATACATGTGGCCACTGGATGAGTCTCATCCCACGGCATAAAGGTATGCACCATGTCTGAAATAATTTCTTCATTTTAATGCATGTATTATAGTATTAACTTATTAATGAACTTGATGAATAAGGAAGGCGAGCTTTATCTAACCTTCTGCATTCCGTAAGCATTTGTAACCACTAACTAGGTAGACAATATCATGTTCCAATGCATGTGCGACGTGCGTGGGTATTAGGTACTTATCTTTCAGTATAGAACTGCTGAAGAATCATTTCAGTATCTAACATAGTTGAATGAGGATATGTCAATAGATGGTATCGCAGCTCAATAACCCAAAGTCTTTTCAGAAGCACAATAAGCTCAAGAACCTGACTAACCAGTATTTCATTTCCATAACTGCAGCAGGCTTATCTTGTTATTGAATTATGTTGTGACGTTGTACAGGTCAACCAAGCCTTATCTGCTCTCATACATGAATTTTCCAGGCAAGGTGATGTCAGTTTAATATTTCACTTCAGTTGCAGAAGTTTTCCGTCTTCTCACTCAGTTTTTCATACGTAGTGAAACATTGCGGTGAAAACTGGATGACAACCAATCCTGTTTACCGGTATGTGTACACATGGAAGGAAGAGTGGACGGAAAGAAAAAGACGCGCACTTTACAGTGGAAACTGCTTACGATTGCTAACAATTGCACGTCTTTTCCCTTCCTTCCGCACTTTTCTTCCATGTGTACATATACGCGTTAGTGTTTAAATGGATCCACTGTCGAGTGAAGTATAAGATATTCAAATTTTCCAGACCATTATGGATCGAGCAATCGACATCACCAAGTCAAAGTGGGGGGATGAGACTTTCCAAGCAAGATTCAAGCACTTTGTCAGACTCACAGATCCACGGAATTGTCTGAGGACAAACCTACAACTTGAAGAAGCGCGGCAAATTGTGCACAAATACAAGTAAGTTTTTTAGTCGGTACTGCAGAGTAGGTNACCCAAAACATGTCAGTTTGAGTGAGCATTTGAGGATAGCTCCCAAACGGATCGACCGATTGACTTGAAACTTCTACCATAGCTCAAGGACCATTTGAAACTCGGACAACCAAAATTATACGTCAATCTGATGATCGGTTCCCGAGTTAGTGGCCACCATAACCCCTAATCTACCCAAAACATGTCAGTTTGAGTGAGCATATGAGCTTAACTAGGTAGACAATATCATGTTCCAATGCATGTGATATAGGTATTAGGTAGTTATCTTTCAGTTTAAAATTGCTGAAGAATCATTTCAGTATCTAACAGCTTAACAGAGTTGAATGCTGATATTTCAATAGATGGTATTTCAGCTCAATGACCCAAAGTCTTTTCAGCAGCAAAATAAGCTCAAGAACCTGACTAACCAGTATTTTATTTCCACAACTGCAGCAGGCTTATCTTGTTATTGAATTATGTTGTGACGTTGTACAGGTCAACCAAGCCTTATCTGCTAGGCTCTCATACATGAATTTTCCAGGCAAGGTGATGTCAGTTTAATATTTCACTTCAGTTGCAGAAGTTTTCCGTCTTCTCACTCAGTTTTTCATACGTAGTGAAACATTGCGGTGAAAACTGGATGACAACCAATCCTGTTTACCGGTATGTGTACACATGGAAGGAAGAGTGNACTCGGACAACCAAAATTATACGTCAATCTGATGATCGGTTCCCGAGTTAGTGGCCACCATAACCCCTAATCTACCCAAAACATGTCAGTTTGAGTGAGCATATGAGCTTAACTAGGTAGACAATATCATGTTCCAATGCATGTGATATAGGTATTAGGTAGTTATCTTTCAGTTTAAAATTGCTGAAGAATCATTTCAGTATCTAACAGCTTAACAGAGTTGAATGCTGATATTTCAATAGATGGTATTTCAGCTCAATGACCCAAAGTCTTTTCAGCAGCAAAATAAGCTCAAGAACCTGACTAACCAGTATTTTATTTCCACAACTGCAGCAGGCTTATCTTGTTATTGAATTATGTTGTGACGTTGTACAGGTCAACCAAGCCTTATCTGCTCTCATACATGAATTTTCCAGGCAAGGTGATGTCAGTTTAATATTTCACTTCAGTTGCAGAAGTTTTCCGTCTTCTCACTCAGTTTTTCATACGTAGTGAAACATTGCGGTGAAAACTGGATGACAACCAATCCTGTTTACCGGTATGTGTACACATGGAAGGAAGAGTGGACGGAAAGAAAAAGACGCGCACTTTACAGTGGAAACTGCTTACGATTGCTAACAATTGCACGTCTTTTCCCTTCCTTCCGCACTTTTCTTCCATGTGTACATATACGCGTTAGTGTTTAAATGGATCCACTGTCGAGTGAAGTATAAGATATTCAAATTTTCCAGACCATTATGGATCGAGCAATCGACATCACCAAGTCAAAGTGGGGGGATGAGACTTTCCAAGCAAGATTCAAGCACTTTGTCAGACTCACAGATCCACGGAATTGTCTGAGGACAAACCTACAACTTGAAGAAGCGCGGCAAATTGTGCACAAATACAAGTAAGTTTTTTAGTCGGTACTGCAGAGTAGGTACAAAGGAACCCCTAGTAGCTATTCTGTGTGCAGTACCTTCTTTGTAAGATTTGATGTTTTCGATGTTTGTTGTTTGTATCTTCTTGTTCGCATCTACTAGTCAAGTTTGGAAAAACTATAGTCACTTTTTTTCAACTATTCAATATAGTTTCAAATGTTCCTCATCCATCAGGAAAGATGGAGTATTGCCTGGTGGTGGTGCTGAGGCGCTGTGGAATGCAAAGTATGTTCACGATAGTGCATTCCACCCTGAAACAGGAGACAAGCAAAACTTGATGGGACGAATGAGTTTCCAAGTTCCCGGTGGAATGGTTCTTACTGGCATGCTCCTCGCTTTTTACAGGTTGCTTGAAGGAGATGATCAAGATTATTCACAGCATCACGCATCCCAGAATCACTGAGTCTGGGAAATGCTGTACAAAATGCTAATCTCTTCAGGAAACCTCTAGAGATATTCATGGCTCAGTGGCTGACACAGTCGTTCAACGCCATGGTGAACTACACTAACAGAAGTGGCGATAAGCCACTGTCTACTAGTGTCATCTTATCAGCATATGTCACGGCCACATCACTTGCGACGGCCACCTCAATAGGTTTGCATTTCATTCTGTCAATGACTGTCTGAATGCAATCAGTGCTCCTACTCCCTATTCCAGTTAATTCTGTACCATAGGTTTGAACAAGTTATCGACTGGTGTGCCGCCTCTTATCGGCAGATTTGTACCATTCGTAGCAGTTGCTGTGGCTAACATGGTCAACATTCCATGCATGAGGAGTCAAGAGATGATAGGTGTGTATAGATACTGCACACTGTGCATTATGTAACTCATGAGCATGTCTCAGCCGTTGAAATGTTGAAATGTAGCGGTAACAGTAGCTTGCTGTCCAATCGTCAAATAACATTGTTACCTATTCGGTGCGTATTGCCCAAATTTCACTCGGCTTCGCCTCGAGAAATATGGCCAAATACGCACCTCATAGGTGTGATGTAACAGTATATTATAGACCAAGGAATCACAGGAACGGCATGTATTTCCATGTACAGTCATGTACAGTTTATCAACCGTTACTTGACTACTCACACTGTAATTCCCAGATGGTGTAGTAATAGTGGATGAGGATGGTAACAAGTTGGGTAACAGTGTCATTGCTGCTAAACGATCCATTGCCAGTGTTACCTTCTCCAGGATTTGCATGGCAACGCCAATGTGTCAGTATTAGTATCAGTGTTAGTATCAGTGTTAGTATCAGTGTCAGTATTTCATTATACTATGTTCGCACGTCATAATTCAATATGTCAGTATTTCATAACATTACTATGTTCGCACGTCATAATTCCTTCGCACTACTGCATTGATAACTCCTCCTCATTACCATTATTACAGTGATTACTCCCGTGGTGATGCAGTGGATTGAGAAGAACTTCAACTTCATGAAGAATGCGAGTAAAATGAGGAGCTGCGCGGCTCAAACTATCGTGGCGGGATTGTTCATGCTACCGGCTATACCCAGCGGATGCGCCCTCTTTGCACAGCAACAGGTAACTATTCGATGTTGTGCCGCTGTATGGGGATCCATGGAGTTATTGTAAAAACAACTCGTCATGGGTTTATTTGGATGTACATTGTAGTACATTGTAGTACATTGTACATTGTACAATGTATAATACTATCGTTTAACATAAACGATAGTAGAAAGAAAAATTGAAATGAAATCCATGTATTCCCTATCAGAGCATCTCGGTAGACAAGCTGGAAGCTGATCTCCGTAACAAGATACTCGAGAGAGATCCTTCAATGACCACAGTCTTCTACAACAAGGGATTGTGAGCAGAGATGACAACAAAATCATCGAGTTCATTCAGAAACATGACCTTGGTCATGGTCCTATAGATAACGTGATTGATTTTATCCAGATTATAAGTTTAGTATAGGGATAATGATATCAGACGAAGACGATCGTCGTTATGTATTATAGATGAGTTTTGTATGTTTGTGTAGCTTCATCTCTCTTCCTGATTGCACATAATTGATTGCACATAATTGATTGCACATAATTTATATTTTTAGGTACGGGGTTTGACTAATGTTATTAATTTATAAGATGAAATACCATCACTGTTTTATAAGTTTCCGTATTTCATTGTCTCAATGCCCTCCGATAAAATGCATTGCTATGAACATACATTCAGCAAAAAGTGGAGTCACATTTCACTATTGAGGATCTAAACCGGTTTAGACCTGATTTGAATTTGATGTGATGGCTCCTTTGTAATAGATAAGAAGACTCCTTAAAACAGCATCAAATATCAGCGCATCCAGCCTTGACTGTCATGACTCAGAACATTTTTGCATTGAAATTCCTAGGATTTCCGCGAAATTTCGAATTCACGGTTGCCGGGAGACGACCACGAGAATACGAGAATAACTGAATATGATGTTGTTTATTTGGTAATCAACTTCGAATTTCCTTATTAGGTCGCCTGATTATTTTCCACATGCTTGCTTTGCATTCAGTGTAGAGGTACCTAACAAATTTTAGCTGAAAAGTAACAAAGTCATCTTGATTCTTCATCATGTAGATGTCTGTGTACTAGCTAAAGGAATAGATGGATAGGAATGTAGATATCTCGAAATCCATGTGGGGAGACGAAACGTTCCAGGGCAGGTACCGACACTTCCTGAAACTGACGGATCCGACCAACTGTCTGAAGACTAGCATACAGCTGGAGGATGCACGTCAAATAGTCAAACTGTACAAGTAAGTTAGTTAGGTAATTGATGAAATATTACGACTATATTGTTATATTGTGCAATACCTACTTCCTACATTCATAGGTGTGCATCACTATATTTTGCCTATGAATCATGTGGCACTTATCTCATGTGGACTGTGGCTGTTATATCATTACAGGGAATACGGCTCAATCTGTGACCAGCTCTCTGAGCTACTTTAACAGTCGGTACATGCTCAGATCAGAAGGTATAATGCCTGGTGGTGGTGCTGAGGCACTGTGGAATGCCAAGTACCTATACGACAGTGCATTCCACCCTGAAACAGGGGAAAAACAGAATATTCTGGGTCGGATGAGTTTCCAAGTTCCCGGGGGGATGATCATTACTGGGATTCTCCTTGCTTTCTACAAGTACGTGTGAATGTGGTGTGATACCTTCGGGCGTTGCAAAATCGGAAATTGAAATTCCGTATTTATGTCGATAGCTCCACTCTGAAATGATTGTAAAAGTTATGAATTGTGAAATTGAAAATGATTTCTAAATCCCAAACTTAGTTCTCCATCACAGGAGTCCATTGGAGATATTCCTAGGACAGTGGCTGAATCAGTCGTTCAATGCCCTGGTGAACTTTACAAATAGGAGCGGGGATAAGCCTCTCCCTACAAATGTGATACTCTTTGCTTACTTCACAGCTACCTCACTTGCTACAGCTACTTCAATAGGTAGTTATAGCTTCGTTACCCAGCTAAATACCTAGAGCTTGTACCGTCACTACAAAAAACAATATCATTCTAACCACACCCTGATGCGTTATTGCCTAATTGCCTTGTGACTGATGACATTCCTCAGGTCTGAACAGGGGTCTAGCTGCGAGGGCCCCACCACTCATCAACAGATTTGTCCCATTCATCGCTGTGGCCGTGGCGAACATGGTCAACATTCCCTGTATGAGAAGCAGAGAACTAGTGGGTGAGTGTCGATATCGGTAAACCATAGTCCATAAAAATACCTTTATAGTTCATAACAAATACTACAGTACTACCTATCCTGTAGTAAATCATAATCGGTAGATCATAGGTATCTAATTGTCACGTGATGCCATGTGGTCACTGCTCATGTCTTCAAATATCTACAAGTAGTGTCATATGGGTGTGGTTAACGTGGTACCTAACTGATATCTGTTTTTACAGCATGAAATCACTTTATAGAAACTTATTAGAGTAGGTATTCCCCGTTACTAGACTGCTCACACTGTAACTTAACTCTCAGATGGTGTAGTGATAGTGGATGAGGATGGTAACAAGTTGGGTACCAGTGTCATCGCTGCTAAACGATCCATTGCAAGTGTTACCTTCTCCAGGATATGCATTGCTGCTCCAGGGATGTGTGAGTTTCTACTCCTACTTCCACAATTCTTTACCATTCAACGACCAATCACAATGCCCCCACTGTAATGGGTGCCTACATGAACTGTTGACACCCTCTTAACACTCTGTTAACACTCAGTGATGACACCGGTTATTATGGAATACTTGGAGAAGAAACCGTTCATGAAGGGTGCGGGTAAAATGAAGAGTTGCGGAATACAAACTCTCCTTGTCGGCATGTTCCTCCTTGGGGCTGTGCCATTCGGGTGTGCCCTCTTCCCCCAGAAGCAGGTCGCATATCTCTCTCTCTCTCTCTCCTTCTCATATTGACTAATCTGACAATCATTTCCACCAGAATATCTATACATTGCATAAATATCCATACATTGCATAAATCAGTACTTGCCGATTCGCATGATTCGCGTATAATATGAGAAATCATAGTACTTATGCACAAGTACAACATACACGTTTTGTATCCATGAATTTTGACAATACTCTGTTCTCAGGCTATCAAAGTTGACGACTTGGAAGGTGATCTGAAGTCCAAAATTAAGGAGCGAGACCCATCGAAAATGATTGTTTACTACAATAAAGGACTTTAGAATTCGTGAAAGTTACTAGGTTCATTCTTTTTTATACCCAATTTTGAGATCTACCCCATTTTTATTCATTTTGAACATCTTTTTATCCATATGTTTGATGTAGGAGATTTATAAGCGCTAATTCTTATCTAGTATGATTAGTATTGATGTTTATGATAGAAAGATCAAACTTATAGCTAATTTATTGCAGGAAAAGGAGATCATATCACGAATTATCATGTGTACTCCTTTAATCCTTACTCTTCTCTTAATCGAAAGAAGTTTTTTCCATTGGCGAATACTCGGATGTCTGAATGCCGTTTGATGGGACATATGTCGCAAAGTTGAAAAAGATCGTCCACCGCGGAAACCCAACAACATGATTGTGATAGGACACTTTGATGTCACTGCTCTTTGTTGATTTTCCAGCGCGCGCGCGCACGCCGATCGATCCCATTCTGTAGATTGAGCCGCGCGCACGAACAAAATACGCTTATCAAGGAACAACTTGCTTAGCTATTTGATTTAAGATTTTTTAGAACTAGCTAGGACTGAACCTTCAATACCGGTTTTAACTTGATTGGGTTTCCCTGCCGTCAGCGCTGCGCAATAGTAATTCCACTAGCAAGGATAGGGAGTAATCCTACATTACAACACCGAGTGGAGTACCTACAATTAAGCAAGTCAAGACTTAACAACTCTTTCCTAGGAAAAGGATGATTTTGGAGCTATAACCAAACTATAAAACTAAACTAAGCTATATTTTAGCCAATCTTCCCTTCATCCCTTGTTTAATGGCACTCAAAGACTGCTTTGAGAAAGATTGGTCACAAGAGGGAATAACTATTTGAATCAGTAGGAGCTTCTTGAGCAATTGAGTAATTGTTAGTTATGTTCAACACGTTTAAGTTTCTCAGTAACCCGTTTAAGTTTCTCAGTAACATGTTTAAAGTTTCTCAGTAACACGTTTCTCATTGACACGGCCGATACCTTTGTTATCATCTCTAGTACTACTAGAGATGATAACAAAGGTATCGGCCGTGTCAATGAGAAACGTGTTACTGAGTAGTAGTCAGTCAGTAGTAGTGTTACTGAGTAGTAGTCAGTACTTGCTTGGTACAAGTCAAAAACAAGTATGGTAACATTGATACTCATAAAGCAAATACAGCGGTGACACACGGTGATACAGGTTATTTTCTTATCTGTAAATGGGCGCATTGTGCCCATTCGTCAATTTTTGTCTGTGCATCACACCAGATTTCATGTTCTTCATTGACAAATGAAGGCGCTTATTCAGCATGTGTCCATTGGTGCACAAATATGGACAAAAATACCAAAATGCTCGTGTAAATCAGACAATGTTTGCTCAATGGACACAAACTCCTATTCTATGACTTTTTACCATCCACTGGATTCACTTGTACTTGTGTAGAGATGTGGCTTTGTACAAAGATTATCGAAAATACTAGAATGATTATTAAAAACCCAAGAATGAAGAACCCACTAGGCATTATGATCTAACTTAGATTCTAGAGACTCACTCCAGTGATTTGAGTTTAAATCACCGCCATGATCTGACAAGTGACATGAGATCATACCAACTGAGCAGATACGTTGGATATCAGCCAATACGCTGCACACAACATGAACATTATTCCGGACTAAGCATTATTTTCCACGGAATGAAAAAAAGGAAACAGATGAGGAGTTCCCATTATAAACAGATCATTGTCAGGCAGTTCTATACAGCTAAACTCGACGCTAAACTCTCTCGGTGTTATAGATGCTTAACTGAGAGGGTCTCATACAAGGTTTGAAACCCTGCATATAATAGCAAGAATCCCGCGACTTAATTTCGTGAGATCATCACTTCTGCGGTGAACGTTCTTGGTAGTGAACGGGTTTTGATGCCGCATCACCATGACTTTCACGTACAATGTCATAGCTATGTCATAGTAATGTCATAGTTATGTCATAGTAATGTCATAGTAATGTCATAGTTATGTCATAGTAATGTCATAGTAATGTCATAGTAATGTCATAGTTATGTCATAGTAATGTCATAGTTATGTCATAGTAATGTCATAGTTATGTCGGGTACAATGTCATAGTAGGTACTTAGCTTCTCTCTTGACCTGTCTCATTTCCAATACAAAACCCCATATCTAACACAAACCAGTTTCTTTAGTTTCTGAATGGAATCATGCTTCTAAAATAGGTTTGAGCAATCCTGCCTTCCGGGGACATGATCATTGATTTTACGAGATAGTGGTGTAGGCTTTAGCTTACAAACTGCTCTCTTTCTACATGACTGTCCGTTTCTTGACTTATTTACCTACAGAGTACAGAGTACACACCATTTTGTAATTTGTATGCTCTATATTGTTCTATTAATAGAGTGGTGTTATATTTATTGGGACTGGAGTTAAATTGCATTACTCATGTCCATTGTCCATCATGAAGTTATCTGTCATTGGTCAACGTGAACATCAAGGAGGGAGGATGATACAATAATAAACCGAATAAAAACGCCACTGGAATCAGAACAGCGAGTTCAGCATTTACATTTTTGGGATAGAGATACTTTTGGAATGAGTAATCCAATTCCAAGTACAATCGGAATAATTGAGATATGTTCATTGGTTCATTAAAATGAAAATGATGTTGGTTGCTATGGCATTAAATCATTCATTTGCCACCTGCGTACCGTCAGAGGGAATAAAAATACGTTCAAGAGAAATAAAATAAATTAGAGTAGCGCAACATAGTCCCTTATTTTAGTTCGTTTATCTATTCCTTTCCCGTATTAAATCGGAATTCATCAAGTGAGTAACTATAAGCTTGCGAGAAGTTTCATCTTCATCTTTCCCAAAATGAGTTTTCTCTAATTTGAAACTATTTAAAACACATCACCACATTTATTACTTAAAACATCCCATTATGATCATGTTTAATTTTGTCATAGCTTCAACAACAATAATGGGTACGTGTGGCAGCAAGCTCTCCGAGAAATTTAGCTCAAGGAAGAACAAGAAGGTTGCGGAGGACGCCCCAGAAGATGCCCCAGCGGAAGAAGCAATTCCAGCTGCGGAGGAGGGAGGTGCGGAAGAGGCGCAACACGGAGAAGAGGCGGAAGAACAGCCCCCTCAGGAAGATGCAGCAGATGAAGGAGCACCGGAGGATGAGGCTACTGAACCCCCAGCTGAGGAGGCGTAGAGGAGGAATAACTTGTTTGAATTGTGCATGACTTCAACAGTTTCTACGTTCCGAAAAAGTGCAGTATATTTGCAGTATCACTAACAGTATCAGTAGATGAAGACAGTGCTTAGATTTACTTTGGCGCCAAAACTCTATGAGCGGAGTTATACAAACTAGATAGGTTCAGTGTCTCATCCCCCTATGCCCCTGTGGTCCCTCTACAATGTTACAGTGCGCACACCATGCCATTTTATAAGTTCAACGTTAGGTTATAAGTCGCTAAATAGCGTGATTCCATACGTGTCATTCGAATTCTTACTTTTCATAATCATTGGCTGAAGACACTCCAATAGCGCGTATTTTTTCCTTAAGTTTTATCAATTATTTTGAAACTTAAAATGTAACTCTAGCTCTAACTAATCTCATCAAGGTAGTAATAAGGTTCCAAGGCTTATTAGCTACTATATAAGACTTTGATTTACTGATATGGTGAATTTAACTTTAGTATATGAGGTTAACAGATGGTTGCTAGTAGGGGAGCCCTCTTCGACTATTCAGTTAACCGAAGTACAAGCTTAAATTTTCTAAATCGGTTGAACTTAAAGTCAGTTCTAACACATTAAACTTTGGTTATCAATTTTTCCAGTTTTACCTTCAATCCAGAAGTTAATTTTTACTTTAAACTATGATGATGTGATTGCGTTGTAAAAGTCTCGGATTTATTGATGCATATATCATATATACTGGAAATCCAAAATTAGTTTCAGAATCTTGACATACTTCTATGAGACGAATTTGACTTAGAATAAGATTAATTTCCATATTAACCTTTCAAGGGGTATTTTTGGCGAAATTTTCCACGAATATTGATAGATTGAACAAAAAAGATGCTTTATTTTTCCATTTCTTTTTCTCAATTTCTCATTATGAGTGAGAAAAGCACTTAACATCCATCAATCATCATCATTCATCAATGATTGGTTTACATGTGTCATTTGAAATTAGCCAAATTTATCAAACTGGGAACTTCGTAACTTGTTTAATTCGCTTATCTTAATTTGGACCAAATTCTTGTTTCATCGTCTATTCTTCACGAAAGACATTAAGGATGTTAATAGGAATTCTTAAATGGAAGTTAATCCGAAAATGTGTTCCGACACTATTCCTTTCAAACATAAATCAAGAATTCTCTAAATACATATCACACGTAAAAACTTAAAGTCATAACACAATTGAACAAAACTGTAACATACAAACAAATTCTAACTTACAAACATTTAATCTTATCGCATCACCATTGCGGATTATCAAAATACTTGAGTAGACAACAAAAACTAATCAATATAATACCCTGGGGTATCCTTTCCAAAGTAGTGATTCAAGATAATTGCAGTGCGAGCTTGCAACAAACTTGAGTCTATCCCGGAAGGGGCCCTGAACTCTAAAATTATTGAATGCATACTCATCAAGGCTCGTGCATTGGATTCAGTGGTAGCACTTACCTTGAACACTATAATTAGTAGAGGGACCCACCCTCTCCCACTCATTCTAATCCCAGTCACCGTCACTGTTATCTCCTTCAGTGGTTGTAGTAGTGTCTGACCGTGGTTTGGGGGGCGGAATCATGGCCGAAACTCGGTCCATCGCCCCCACCTTGGGCGGTGATGGTGACGTCACTCCTCCCCCGCTTGATTTGTTCCCACCGGACGACTTGTCACCCGATATCCCTTTTCGTCTCCGGTTGAGTGATGCAAGTAAATCACTCATCATGTCGCCGCCACCACCCCTATGATAGATGATAGATATATAGAGAGTAAGGAAAGCAGTGAATAAGTATTGTGTCTCAATAAAATGAGGCTACTCACGCTTCCTTATTCTTCTTAATCTCCTCCTTCTTTTCTTTCTTTCTCTCCTCTGCTGACTTCAGTTTCGACTTGTTAGCGTTTCGGATCGCCGCAAGGAGGTCACCCCTACCATCTTGTGGGGTCGGTGTGTCTGGAGGTGCGGCAGAACTCTGTTCAGGGGAGCTCTGTGGAGGAGGAGGAGGAGGGGGTGGTGGAGGAGGCGCTCCTGTGGGCCAGGAAGTGTCACTTATATTCCNGGGGGAGGGGGAGGGGGAGGAGGCGCTCCTGTCGGCGGTGGAGGAGGGGGTGGGGGAGGAGCATTGGGTGCAGGAGGGGGAGGTGGGCCTGCGGGTGGACTTGGCACGCCTGGTAACGGAGTCTTAACCACCTCCTCAATATCTGGCAAATCTGGCAACTCTCCAAAGTTGGGGAGCGATGGAGCAATTGAACCGATGTTCTGGTCGAATGAAATCTCTGCGACTCCGGGTAAATCAGGTAAATACACCGGGATATCCAATTCTGGTACCTCGCCCAAATCTGGCCTGAGGAGTATCGTGTGTTAAAATAATCGGGAGCGAGGAGACATCATGTGAATGAAAGGAATCGAGGAAGCTAATTACTCGGGCCTTATTTGAAAAATGCACGGCATTTCTCAAATCTCATGGCGTATGGAGAAACGATGTTCTTGGAATGTGGTAGGAACAAGTTTGTTGATAAGAATTCCACGAGATAATATATAACTTAGAAGAAAAGTTACGTGTCGCGCGACAGAAAACAAACAGTGTCGCTGCGCCTTACGTAAAGTTCGCCACGAAAGTGCAAAAGTGCCTTGATTTACGGTACTCACGAGTATGAATAGGATTTAGGAACAAGTCTATTCACTAGCTCTGATCCTCCCAAACTAGCAGGTGCATCTTCTAAATGATCGGCTGGCTCGGCGTCCTCTGCCATTTTCCGATTTGGAGCATCGAGCGGGTCTATCTTGGTGTGTGAACGGTAAGGGTTGGTACTGCTGTTGTAAAGGAGGTAGGAAGAGGCAGCAGTGATGCCCTGAGGAGGCTCCCCGAGCCCTGACTCCATTTCCTCAACAACGGAGTGTGTTCGTAACATCCGAGATTTGGGTTGTTTCCGGGATACACGGAAAAAGTGCAGTTTGTCCTGAGATGTAGTTGTTTCGAGGAAACTCTGCTATTCTTCATATCTCAAACCAACGGTCAATTGAAATAATACTTTTTCAAACCTTAATTGCTTTCTGATCAACTGGTTTCATCTCTTCTTTGAAGTGTTTTTCTGTCCTCACGGTGAAAGCAAGTGCTTCTGTTTCAGGAGAGTGGGAGAAGAGGGGTTCATACGACGGGAGCGTGGTGACTGGGTATTTAGAGCAGGAAAACACCTGGGTAAGTGGCATTATCCGGTATTAAGGGGTATTAGGGGAGGTGTGTACCAGGGGAGGGATCACTTGGACAGGGAGAGCATCAGGGAAAAGAGTACCAGGGGGCACTAGGGGAGGTGGGGTAGGCGGTGACCGTCAGCAGAAGGGCTTGGTAACAGCAGAGGAACACCTTTAGCCCATAGGTCCTTAGGGGTGTGTGTGGTAACCGCAAGGGAATTCCACCATAGGGAGCGCGTGGTAACAGCTGGGGTTGGGTGGTAGCAGGAGCATGCCAAACATTCGTACCTGAATAGCTTTACTGCTTCCCTTCAGCTTGTCTACTTTTGTTTGTGCAAGTTTAACACGTGATTCCACATCCTCAAGCACCTTCCTCTGCGACTCAATGCGGGAATTGACTTTCCCTGTATTGCAGAATCGGGATATAATGTAATAAAAGTGACATTGTATCATACTGAGGATCTAGATTGACCGTATTACAACACGATGCATCAATTTTCAGATGCGGTTTCTTACCGAGAACGTGGGTTGCCACATTTTCCAGTTGCCGAAGGGCATCAGCAATTTGAGTGATAGATTCCTCTCGACGTAGTTCTGGGGCAATTATCGGAATTTCGTACAACATTCCTATACCATGATGTTCGTTGTGAATCTGAGATTTCAAATCAAGAGACCAACTAAGGATTATAGCAGTTGAGTTTAACTGATCGATTGACAAATGATATCGATTGGAGCGGAATTGAAGTCATCTTCCAGAGTCAAAAGGAAATAGATGAGCATTATTCTGGTTTTACTTTGATCGAGATTCGGAAACATTGTCATGTGACACAATTACACGTGGAGTAATTTGGAATCAAATAATTGGATTACACATACACATGATTCAGATTATACATTCTTAAACTAAAACAATCAAATCAAATTAATTTCAGTCTAAAACAACATCTCAACATTGATATTTGGAAAGTCTTAATCATCAATCAAAGAGTAAAAGAATTATCACCGCACATCAGAATTCAATCAGGGGAATACTGTTAATTATTTTACTCAGGAACTCGAAACATCTCGAAACATGGTTAGTTAATGGCAAAAACGATACAACTAATGATGTAGTGAAAATCATGAACTCGGTCTAAGAATCACTAACTTTCACAGAACTGAGTGAATCAATGACATTATCTGTGGAAATGTATGAGTTGCTTGGATAATTAGGAAATACAACTGGCATTCCAGGAGCAAAGTCATGGTGCATTTGACGAAAACTCCTGCATGGAGTAATCGTTGTGTTGCTGGAGCAGCCACTAGCTCCAGCTCCAGTTGTATCTTTGTTCTTTCGCAGCTTGCCAGGTGATGCTGTGAGAAATTATGGTCACCATTTCGTGATCATGAGCTGATCACGATTATTGAACAATACGAGATGCACAACACCTAATGAATATGTACATCAATACATTACGTGACTCACATTTGCTTTCTGTGTTCTTCAATTTTCTCCTCAGGGCTCGAGGAGAGGATACTGCAGGTTAAAAACCAATTTCAATTTCTTCATTCAATTCTTACTGTATACTTGTATACATAGTACATATCAAATATTGCTTTGGATAACTACCGACTCACATGCTCGATTCCCATGCTTGATCTTTGGTGACTTAGCAAACTGTTGTGGTATGCTATTAGTTGAGTTAGCCCTTGATGTTGAACCATCCCTGCACCCCATCATCATTATTTGATCTGCTGACAGACACTTTCGAAGCTCTAATGCTTGTATCTGAAACCAATGGGTTAAAAAGGGCTACATGACGCCTGAGGAAGACTGATTGATACTCCACCAGTGATCGATAGTTGATACCTGGTCTTGTATTCGGTCGACTTGAGCTTTGAGGTAGCCATAACTTGATCTTTGCAGAGAGTTGACCCAAGCAAGGCAAACCTCCTCATTTTCAGCACAAAGATGATACGTACGTGATGCTTCAAATTTAAATGTTATAGAAAAAATGGTAGTATCAGTGGCACATAAATTTATTGAGCATCCCTCAAGAATGATGAGGCCAATAGGTTCATAATCATGGCAGTTGTGGAAGTAAAACAGCATATTTCCTTTAAGAACAAACCATCTTTTTTGCCATCCTTTATTCACCTGAAAGTTTTCACGTTTATAGCAAGACTTGTGCTTGCGTCCCTGTTATTAGGCAACCACTTTATTTCCCTCCCCTACCAGAGAGCAAGAGTGAGATAAGAAATTAAATATCCGGTAAGATTCGAGATGGAGGGTGCGCGGCGCAGTCACGTGACCTCTCACATGCGCATGTTGTCAAAGATTCCGCGGGGTTGAATTCACTATTCAGTTGGACGTTTGTTTCACGAATATGCTTCGTTATCATGCGTGCACGTTTAATGCGATTGACATTGTTGTAGTGCAATCTTCAAAAGCGAATCAGAATACAGCTTGAAGTTTTTTCTTGTCTTAGAATAAGAAGTCAGAGTCGTCTGCCCCTGTTTCCCGAAAATTGACTGTGAAGCTTTGCTCCTTGTGAAGTTTGAATGTTCGATATCCCTAAACACAAAAGTAGGTCTCGTTGAACAGAAATCTGAATTTTGATTATTCAAGAAATTGATTGAAGTGGTAGCCATATTCACAAATTTGAAAGTTCATAAGCATTGTTGTCGGAAATTTTTGTATTTACCTAATTGACTGATTGAACAAACGATGCCTGTTGGATAGATTGCACACCAAAATTAGAATGTTACGTCCTGCGCACTATAATTCTTTGAAAATTCACTACACGAAAAATAATTTTCTGGCGTTTTAAGTCCAATTGTCATTCATCCATCATTATGACACAGCCTCTGATTGGCTATGTGTGGAAATGAAGGGAGGGATCATAAAATTTGTCTTCTAGCTACTTTAGTGGCCAAAGTAACCCCAGTGATTTTTCTACAGTGGAGGTGGCATTTTGATGCATTTTTCATCTCTGCTATCCCTTCTCCAATGCCTTTTTATAAAACAAAAAAAGGTAAGTGGGGAGGGAAGAAATTCTGGTCATATTGAGATAGTGAATATGAATAGTGATAACTGCTTTTCTTACCTCTCCTCTCTTGAGTAGAAATCCTCTTTTGTCAACATGGTCATTCGAGTTGAGGAATTTCAGGACACTTTTGACATTGAACTTCATTATGTTGTGCACCACATGCTCTGAACTAAAAAATAAGAAGCTTGGGTTAAAGCAGAGTTGTGGCAAGAGTGGCTATATACTTTCATGTTGGGTAAATCATATATACCACCTTGCCCACAACTACACAACATCAAGTAGTCTGATATAACTAAAGAGTGCATCATTTTCCTAGTCTGCTTCTTTGACTTACTTAATACCTAGTATCTTACTTAATACCTAGTTTGAACTAGTTAACCAAATAAATGGGCAATGGAAATATATGCTTATGTTCATAATGGTACTGTAAGCCATCACTTCTTTCATGATGTTGTCCACAAAGATAAGGTACATAATATTTAAGAATCAATAGGTAGAGATTAGTACATGACTGATGGCACTGACCACAAGCTGGTATGCTGGAGATCTAAAAGTGACTACAGAATGATGCAGGCAATAATAACAAGTCTTCATAAAGAAATATAATGACATGCAGGCAATAGGCATGTGCACATATCGCGCGCCCTTTATTTTACTCTGTCATTTGTGCAGATTTGTCTGGCGATGCTAGACCGCTGATGCAAGCCGCGATGCGGCTTGCGTCAACCGGTCAACAACAAGCATGAGCATCTTTGTCTGAGAATAAGTTTTCAATTTCGCCGCGCGCGCGAAAAATGAAATTCTCGACACGGTCAATCATCAATTGATTTTGTGCAAATATGACATTTGAAATGTCATAATAAGGAGCCCATCAGCGCGCGCGAAATTTTTCAATTTAATTTGAGTTATATAGCCTGAATTGAGCTTCTTTGCACATGTACGTACAAATTGCGCGTTAGCCCCCGCAAAATTTTTGTGGAAAGATTTTGTCTCGGGGAACGATTTTTGATGTACGCGGCGTGATTTCACAGAATCGGTCATAACTAAATAACTTCTGACAAAATGGCCCATACTTCCGATCTCTACTGCTAAATGAGAGCTTCCAGATGATATATAATTTTATATAAGTTGTTTTTATAGAAAAGACACAAAATTTGCGTTTTTGAGTGTGTAGTTTTCAATTTTGCAAAAGCTTGCTTACTTCTAATCTTTCCCAGAACTTGTGAGTGAATGTAGAGAAGGTGATGCCATTCATATCTGTTGTGACCGGAGCAAATAAGGGGATTGGCTTTGGAATTGTAAGAGCCCTCTGTAAAAATGTCGATGGTACTGTGATCCTGACAGCCAGAAATAAAGAGAGGGGATTAGAAGCCAAGGAGAATCTTCTTAAGGAAGGTTTAAGGGTTGAGTTTGAATTGCTTGACATTACTGATGTCCAGTCCATTAAGGTTTTCAAAGAGAAAGTGATTAACAAGTATGGTGGGATTGATATTCTTTGCAACAATGCAGGCATTGCATATAAATGTGCAAGTACTGCTCCCTTATCGGAGAAGGCTACTGTTACAACTGAAACCAATTTCATAGCTACAGTCAATTTGACTAAAGAGCTATTGCCTATACTGAGAGTTGGTGGTAGGATTTGTCAAGTATCTTCAATGTCTGGTGTTTTGAATAACAGTTTCCCAGACAGCAATAATCCTGTAAGGAGAAGGCTGCTCAATGAATCACTGTCAGAGGAAGATCTTATGGATATATATCACCAATACATTGATGCTGTAAAGAAAGATGACTATTCAATTTTCAAGAAGGATTCTGCTTATTCTTTTTCAAAGTGTCTTTTGACTGCACATACTCGTGTTCTTGGGAAAAAGCTTATGAAAGATGAGAGGAACATATTGATAAACTGCTGCTGTCCTGGATATGTTGCTACTGACATGTCAAGCCATAAAGGACACTTGACAATTGATGAAGGTGCTGAAACCCCAGTTATGGTTTGCACACTACCTGAAGGTTCTCCTAATGGTCAATTTTATCGCCATAGCAAGCTGTATGATTGGGAGAATAATAAATACTTTTGACCAATATTGTTATTATTCATTTCACAGAA
>CAMPET010000014.1:365011-420402 GCA_946803715.1 Beroe ovata | reverse complement strand
CGAGGTGACAGTGTAGCTGGTGACAGCGTTTACTTGGTGACAACGGTGTGTTGACAGAGTTGGGTGACACACAGTGCAGACAGTGAGCGGACGGTAGTCCGGCAGACAGAGGAAGTTGACAGTGCTGTTAGACGGGAGTCTAGTGAGTGTGACCAGCACAGATCGGAGACAGGTGACGCCAGATAGGCGGGTGGAGTTAGTCGCGGACGAGAGACTCCAGTGAAGAGAGGTACTTGGTTGTTGTGTCTGTGAGTTAGAACTTCTACTATAGTCTAGAATAGCTAGACAATCGTATCAGGTTTCTGCGGGATGCAGAAGTGTAACCTCCCCAATAAGATGTGTTCTCGAGCTAGTGTAGAGACACACATAAGAAGCGGGATGCTTCGCTAGAGATATTGTGATAATGATAAAGAGGTATACAGTGTGAGGTATACAATGTTAATGAGTATACAGTGTAAGTATACAGAGTGAAGTATACAGTGAAGTATACAGTTTATATAGACGTTGGGTTCAGTGCGGGATGCCTGAGTATCAACACCAGTCTGTGAGTGTTGGTAGAGGGACCTCAGCCAGACAGTTTGTCTGAGTTGCCAGATGTTAACGATTTCGATGAAGTTCAGTTGATGTAGCAGAGAAGAAGAATATTGTCGTTGTATTGATATATTATAACATTCATTTGATTCAATTATAATTAACCTGCTGTTTCCTTTTGACATGGACTGAACTAGGGTGATCCATCGACATATCTGTGGGTGTTGTGGGTGTGCCGGGCTGTGCCTTTGGCCATGGCGCGAGCCGCGCGCGCAAACACACACACACAGGTGTACATTTGGTAGTTTGATATAACTAAAGAGTGCACCATTTTCCTAGTCTGCTTCTTTGACTTACTTAATACCTAGTATCTTACATAATACCTAGTTTGAACTAGTTAACCAAATAAATGGACAATGGAAATATATGCTTATGTTCATAATGGTACTGTAAGCCATCACTTCTTTCATGATGTTGTCCACAAAGATAAGGTACATAATATTGAAGAATCAATAGGTAGAGATTAGTACATGACTGATGCAACACCGACCACAAGCTGGTATGCTGGAGATCTAAAAGTGACTATAGCTATAGGCAATATTGTCGGGCGATGCCAGACCGCTGATGCAAGCCGCATCCTGTCTGAGAATAAGTTTGAGCCGCGCGCGCGCGCGAAACGAAATTCTCGACATGGTCTATCATCGATTGACAATAGGCAATAATAACAAATTTTCATAATGAAATAATGACATGCAGGCATGTGCGTACATATTGCGCGCGCCCTTTATTTTACTTATTGTCATTTGTGCAGATTTGTCTGGCGATGCTCATGCTAGACCGCTGATGCAAGCCGCGATGCGGCTTGCATCAGCAACAATTAGCATTGCATTTCAGTCTGAAAATAAGTTTGCGCCGCGCGCGCGAAAAACGAAATTCAAATTCTGCGTAATTTCATTTGCAGTTCAGCATGGCTTGTCTGGCGATGCTAAATCGCTGATGCTATAAAGCGCGCGCAGAACGAAATCCTCGACATAAGGTCTATCATGATAGATGCATCGATTGACAACTCAGTGGCCAATCAAATTGCGCATTCGCCCTGGTAAAATTTTTGTGGAAAGATTTTGTCTCGAGGAACGATTTTTGATGTACATGGCTTGATTTCACAGAATCGGTCATAATTAAATAACTTCTGACAAAGTGGCCCATACTTCCGATCTCTACTGCTAAATGAGAGCTTCCAGATGATATATAATTTTATATAGGTCGTTTTTATAGAAAAGGCGCAAAATTCGCGTTTTTGAGTGTGTAGTTTTCAATTTTACAAAAGCTCTCTTATTTCTAATCTTTCCCAGAACTTGTGGGTGAATGTAGAGAAGGTGATGCCATTCATATCTGTTGTGACGGGAGCAAATAAGGGGATTGGCTTTGGAATTGTAAGAGCCCTCTGTAAAAATGTTGATGGCACTGTGATCCTGACAGCCAGAAATAAAGAGAGGGGATTAGAAGCCAAGGAGAATCTTCTCAAGGAAGGTTTAAGTGTTGAGTTTGAATTGCTTGACATTACTGATGTCCAGTCCATTAAGTTTTTCAAAGAGAAAGTGATTAACAAGTATGGTGGGATTGATATTCTTTGCAACAATGCAGGCATTGCATATAAATGTGCAAGTACTGCTCCCTTATCGGAGAAGGCTACTGTTACAACTGAAACCAATTTCATAGCTACAGTCAATTTGACTAAAGAGCTATTGCCTATACTGAGAGTTGGTGGTAGGATTTGTCAAGTATCTTCAATGTCTGGTGTTTTGAATAACAGTTTCCCAGACAGCAATAATCCTGTAAGGAGAAGGCTGCTCAATGAATCACTGTCAGAGGAAGATCTTATGGATATATATCACCAATACATTGATGCTGTAAAGAAAGATGACTATTCAATTTTCAAGAAGGATTCTGCTTATTCTTTTTCAAAGTGTCTTTTGACTGCACATACTCGTGTTCTTGGGAAAAAGCTTATGAAAGATGAGAGGAACATATTGATAAACTGCTGCTGTCCTGGATATGTTGCTACTGACATGTCAAGCCATAAAGGACACTTGACAATTGATGAAGGTGCTGAAACCCCAGTTATGGTTTGCACACTACCTGAAGGTTCTCCTAATGGTCAATTTTATCGCCATAGCAAGCTGTATGATTGGGAGAATAATAAATACTTTTGACCAATATTGTTATTATTCATTTCACAGAATTTTATCAGGCTGAATTTTTATTTTTCAACCTTTTCTGTTTTAGAAACTTTGTTCTAACTGTCTTACAGTGAACAGTGATTTTTTTGAATAACTGGCACATACCTAACTTTTGAATATGAATAAGTAACATTATGTATTGATTCCAAGCAAAATAATCAATTCCTAAGATCTTTACTTTTGGGTAACTTTTTTCATTTATAAATCTATGATTGTATCTGGAAAATCTCCACTGATCACTTACAGGATGCCTAAAGCAGCATATGATTCTATCAAGCCTCCAGATATGAGCTTTGATGATGAAGACAGTAATGCTCCTACTAAGTCAGTATAGTGGTTATGCACGTGAAAAATGATAAAAAGTGTATTGTATTCTATAATGTTTCAATGTGTGAAATATCTCATTATCTCACCAGTAATGATATTTCTTGACACAGGAGCTTGCCACAAACAAAGAGTATTTGGGATTTGTGCATCCAAGTTACTGAGAGAGCCGAGCTCAACTTTAATAAAGGGGTTGATGGAAAAGGTAATAGAGCAAAGTCATCGTTACTCAGCTATAATACTAAATGATTTGTTTTCGGACTTCAACATCACTGTTTTGTTACCTTTCCCATCATTTGTACAATATCAGGGCCATTTCTGAAGCCATGTCTTATGTTCCCAGGTAACTGTTTGTATGTGATTATCCTGTGTAATGTTGTGCAATGCGCATGGTATTGAACTTCAAAAACCAATGCATTTTTGTACTAAGTATGTAGTTGTGATAAGATTGAACTCAGCATCTACAATTCTGCTCCAAAGGGTAAGAGAAAGGAACTTACGATCTCAAGTTTAAGTCAAATCTCTTGATTCAAAGCATAGGAATGGAAAGCATCATATTATCGAAAGCCATGAACATTATAATAAAACAATCCGATCGCATGAGCCAGATGTTATCGAATTTTCAGCACTAAAATCATTTAGATTTGGTATGTTTATTCTTTATATGTTCATAATCGTGAGTGATGCCTCAGGCGTGGTACAGGAGAACGCAAATAAGAGCGCTGAAAGTACACTCTTCGTCGTGGGCGCCAAATCTTCTGCCAAAACAAGCATTATTCTTCGTTTTCTTGACAGGTATTGCTGAAGTGAGAAAGTAGCAGGGTGGAATGCTTGGAAATTGAATGATTTAGATCGATTGTCCATTCCAGGGATGAACAACCGAAAGCAACCACTGCTCTTGAGTATACATTTGGGAGGAGGTCAAAGAACAACAATCTCCACAAGGACGTGGCCCATGTTTGGGAATTGGGTGGCGGCATTGCACTCTCAAACCTGATTGAGGTATTTCATGATCAATTTCAACCACCGAAATTTGGTACCTTGTCTCATTTCTTTCAAGTATTCGCTTATGCTGTAACTTTTCTGCTCAGGTTCCCATAACGAAACACTGCATTCGGAACCTCAGTGTTGTGATTTGTGTCGACCTGAGTAAACCAGAGACCATTTGGACCACCATTGAGAGTTTACTAAGCACGATAAAACTACGAGTAAAGAAAGTTATAGCCGAACTGAAGCTAGAATGTCCAAGGTTTATAAGATAACTCCTATTACCGCTTTCGAAATTGCAACCCCTTCGTGGCACTTTCCTTTTTCATGAAAAACACACAGTTATGTAACTATTTAATTTGAACAGTGACGCTAATCTGTTGATTGCTGACTGCTTGTCGAGATATGGATCGGACCACCCTGACAGAGATACGGTCGATCTGATCCCTATTCCCATCACCATAATCGGATCCAAGTACGACGAGTTCCAGAATTTCGATCCGGAGAAGAAGAAGATTATCTCGAGGACGCTGCGCTACGTAGCTCATCATCACGGTGCACATCTATGCGTAAGTGTGTGAGTTCATCTCTTGTAAAATCGAGTACGTGATCAAGTTATCACATGGTAGTAACAGTCCTGTCCGGTTAGTTTTTCAGCTCTAAAATGGAAGCACTGGTGATGAAAACTCGAGGACTACTCGGCCACCTTGTGTTCAAAACACAACTCAGGTAACAATAAGCAGTTTACATCGATTAAGCCGCTACATGATGAGACAAGTCTGTGTTGTGACTCATCCCTTCTCACCCGTCTTTGTCAACCAGTAAGACGCCACAGACTGACCACAACAAGCCTATCTACGTGTTGGCTGGTATGGATGCCATAAGTCAGATTGGTAGCCCTTCTTCAGTGGTTGGAGCTAGGTAAACTATTTCACACAGTGGTGCTTCACTCGAGATCATTGTAAAATATAGTGTTAGCAATGACTCACTATTTCAGTAGCTCACCTTTAGACGCATACAACTCACTGTCCTCACCCTCACTATACTGGTAACTCACGCACTCTTTCCGATCACCTTTCCGATCACCCGATGCATGCCTTGATTCCCACATTGTGGTGTCTTGAGCTGACAATGTTGCTAGCGAGTCTTGTGATGACTTCAATCAACACTAGGGATAATCGGTAGCATTTGTTCAGGTCCCCGCTTGATCAATGGAAGCAATTGTTCTTGTCAACTTTCCCACAAGAAGTAAGTCCTTCATGTACCTACCCGCCCTGGGTACGTTGCTCGTTCGGGCTTCGGCGCTACAACATGTGAACTTCAAGATCCTAAACATAGATTAATGACGGACCATTGCTTGAGATCACTGCCCAGCACTGACCCCCACTCCACCCTAGGCGGAGGCAGTGCTACCTGAAGACCCCACCAAGGACTCCAAGTATAATGAGAACATCATTGATTCCGTCCGGTCGCAGAAAGACGAGGTAATAATACTCAACTGTGATCATTGATTATTATGACACAGTACGATTCTGCCGTTTTCGTGATGCTATGCCTCGAAAATTGGTTCAGATTCGTGATCTACTATCAAAAACATGCCATGCATTTCCATGGCTCGGTTCTGTAAACTTAGGCTACTTTGACCCCACGAGTTTGGAAGTGTGTCTTGTAATTAATTGTACTCTTGAAGTTGTACACTGGAGTCCATGACAGCCGAAATGGCGGTATCGATTTTTAAACGATTTTCACGGAAAAGCCTGAGATATTTTTGGACGCTAAATCGAGCGAAAGTGGAACTCCGAGGCTTTCCTACTTCCCTGAGGCATCACTCGGTATCCATACTCTACTACACGGTGAAATGTTTTTCAGGAGTTGGAGAGGTTCAAGAAGCAGCAAGAACGCAAGATGAGAGAAGAAGCGCGTAGGGAAGGAAAACTCGTGTAAAGTGGGAACTATCACAAATTGTATAATGTAGTTGGATGCTATACTCTCCATTCCTGGCGCTTAAATCACATCACAGGAAATGAAGCCCCTTTAATTATCAGTAAATCACATCAGAATATTCAACAAAATTCATAATAACTTATTTATATAGGTATCTGCTTATACTGGTTTTATAAGCTTGTGTAATACATGTGTATGTATAATGTATATTATGTAACTAACTGTACATTTATTTGTCAATTTCCATTTTCTTTTCTCGTTTCGGTTAAAGTCAGATAAAAACAAAGTTCTTAGGTAAGAATGAATACCCACTTTATGTTACCGAAATGTTAATCGAAGACTAAGGTATAAAGTTCGATATAAGTCATCAAAAATTGCCAGAAACAGAGCTTGTGACTGTCGCCCGTCACTCAAGTGAGGTCTGTGCATTAGCATTATAATTACTGACGAGAGTCTCATCATCTGAAATTCGTCTTTATCTTAACGTGCTGACACTTGACTGCTGCTGACACTAGCACAGAAAACTTGTTGACACCGTGAAAAGAACTGTTGTTAGTGTCAGTGACAGCATCTCAATTACTGATGAAATAACTCTCGACAAATGAATCGATATTATTGGAAAACTTGAAACTCATTTGCAATGCAAGACTAACATGCAATTCCGTGACGTTCTAGCTTGAAAACCGATATGGCTTGCTACGTATAAGTCACATAAGAATATTGATAAGCCGAAAGTTCATGCAAAAATTAATACAACAATCATATTCCAATCATTATTTGATTATAGTCACTAGTGATGATCCCCAACTCAGGAAGTATGTCACTGCCCACTTGTGTGAGATCCACTGCGCTTTGCTCATCTATCACTGCAGCAGTGCCCCGGGTCACTACTGCAGTACCTCACCTCACTGCAGCAGCACCACTGCTTTCCAAGCGAGGCCTACTGAAACAAGCTCGTCTCCACAAGCTCTGCAACTTCACCGGACCAGCAGAGCGAACTGACGACACGTTCATTAAGATGATCGGTTATTATGGCAAAGACACTACTGCTCACGTAGGAAGTGTTGTCAAGGTAACATACAAAGGACAGATGTACAAGGCAGTTATCACTGGTTTGGTCAGAGATAGGGAGGACTGCCCAAGATTCGATACTAACAATTGCGTTTTTGTCAATGATAACTTGGAACCCTTGGGTACGAGAATCAATGGACCCGTTTCGGTTAAGCTAAGGACTTATGGAAAATACAAGAAACTACTTTCTCTATGTACTGAATTTTACTGAAGGAAGATCAAACTAGGACTTTTGAGAAGCGTTTTAAGCTGCTGAACTTGCATTGAATGATCTACTTGGGAATTTCTGTAATGATTCTCTGTAAATTATTGGGAGCTGAACTTTCATCAGTTGCATCTAATATCGGCGTATTTTGCTTAGAGTTCGATGTCCATCCTGAATTCCTGTTTAGAGAAAGTAATCTTCCAAATGCCAAATAGTTTTCCCAATAGCCCATGTTGAGTCAAGTGTGCCGCTTCCTCGGAGCTCCATCCAGAGTGAGATGTTTTAGTGATGTGGCGGCAAGATTCGAAGCTGCACAAGCAAGGCTAAACACTCTCACTGAAGACCCTGGAAATGAGGCGAAACTAAGAATATACGGACTTTTTAAACAGGTGATGCCTTTTTGTATATGAACTATAATACCATGGGCATGGTGAAGTTTCTTCCAATTCATCCGTCTTATTCGTGACAGGCGAATGCAGGTCCATGCAACATCCCAAAGCCTGGCGGTTTCAACTTTGTAGCTAAAGCCAAGTACGACGCATGGAAAAGTCTGGGTGACATGAGCCAGGATGCGGCCAAGGAAGCGTACATCTCCCTTGTCGATGAGCTAGCTGGGGTTGAATCAGATGGAGCAGCAGAAAGTGGCAGTCTAGATGAGATACCAGGACTTGCTGTAACATCGGAGGAGGGAGTGTTGACCATCAAGTTGAATAGACCAGAGAAATTCAACGCCATCACTTGGGAGGTAGGTACAGTAGGTAATTGACTCTGAAGAAACCTGTTTGGGGAATTACCAAACTGCAGCAGCTACTGTACTGTACATTTATACAAATATGTCAAGCTGATCCTATGCCGTCGTATTGTCCATGAGAAATATTTGGGAGGTGAACTTACTGTTTTCTTCAGATGTATAAGGGAATTGGGGAAGTTCTGAATGCTAAGGCTGCTGACCCAGCTGTGCGAGTGGCAGTACTGACAGGGGTCGGGAAGTGGTACTCGGCTGGTAACGACCTCAGCAACTTCACTCAGCAGATGCCAGGGGGCCCTAAGGAGATGGCTGCCAAAGGAAGAGATGTCCTCAAGTAAGGATGTTTCCAAGATAATAAACAATGATTTTACATCATTCAGCTTAAAGATAGGTTCTAATTCACCCCCGTCCCCAAAGTTATTCCCATTTGTCCCCCAGCGAGTTTTGTGCCGCAATGATCAACTTCCCGAAACCGCTAGTCGCCGCAGTCAATGGTCCAGCTATTGGTATTCCTGTCACAACGCTCGGTCTGTGTGACTTGGTGTACTGCACTGATAGTTCCACTTTCAAGACTCCCTTTGTCAGTCTCGGACAGTCGCCAGAAGGGTGTTCTAGCTACGTGTTCCCACGTACTTTCGGGTTTGCCAAGGTGAATTTCACACTAACTTTCATCAGGTGCAAGAAGAACCTTGTAAACTCCTTTTTCTCTTCTCGGTGTGCACACTGCACATAATATTGTGATTTGGCAATCGTCACACCATTACATCACATATGTCACTATAGTAGCATATTATCAGCCGTGTCACCCCAGGCTAACGAGATGTTGTTAACGGAGCGACAGATCACAGCCCAGGAAGCTTGTGATGGAGGTCTTGTGACACGGGTATTTACTGAGGGCACATTCCACGCTGAGGTAGACAAAGTTGTCAAGCACCTCGCTACGCTTCCACCTCAGGTAAGGGAGCGGAGAGGGACTGGGATAGTATCAACTCAGATAATTTATGGTTATAGCGTCCCTTTAAAAGCAAGTCGGGCCGATTACCTACTTGATTTGTTCATATATGAAACTCTTATTCGAAATCATTTCATGAACAATGAACATTGTATACGACTGAATTATCTTCAGTCGATGGTGATCAGCAAAGATCTGATCCGGCATGAGCATAGGGCTAAGCTGTTGGAGGTTAACAAGCGCGAGTGTGAGGTGCTCAGTGAGCGCTGGTTATCGGACGAGTGCATCACTGCCATCATGAAGTTTCTCAACAGGAAGAAAAAGTGATGACGTCATCATGAGGAGAGTCATCGTGGTTGTGTGTGTCATCTTTGTCGTTAAATACGTTGGATTTTACGTGACCTTAGTAAACTGAATAAGTTTTGTTTCGTAAATGCTCAATGCTTAATGCTCATAATTGATGAATCATTTATTACCCCTATTAACATTGCGTATTGCTCCAAACATTTCCCACTTACATTCTCTGTTTTCTTTTCAGTCATTGAAATTCAGTATAGAATTTGTAATGTAAATAATTGATTTCCTTATAACGTTGTTTTGCCTATTGAAAGTATGCATGATTGAACATGTCTGATTATAAGAGTTTAAGATTCCACTCTATCTACACATCTATAAAGGGCTCGCTGCGTTAAATTCAATTGGCAGCTTTATGGTTCGAAAGAGAAACTACAGATTGTACCTTTTACCTTGAAACGCATCTACAATTAGGATTCCTTCCAATGTAACTGATGGGAATGAGACAAGCTCATGTAATCTTTGGAGTTTCTAGCGCTTTCTTCCTTGGATTTACATACTACGTGCTCAAGACTGATAAAAGTGATAAGGATGTGAGTAGTTTTGAGTATTCCGAATCATGATCTATTCACTGTGATAAACTATCACTGAACTGTTTCACTCTTGTCAGAAATTAAAGAAAGGATCCATTAGGGATATCAACACTTATCAAAGAAAGCTAGAGGAACGAGTTCGTTTAGCTGATATCACCAAAAAAGGTTTGACCTAAAATGAATCTCATGCGAATATGAATTTGCATTACTGTAGCTTTCAACTTATGACTGTGTTATGGATACCTAACAATTTAAAATGGTGAACCGCCCTTATGCATGCCTAACAATTTCAGATGGTGAAGAAAAGACAAGCCAACCTTGAGCGGTTTGCTGGGAGTATTGCTGACCTTGTGGGCGGAAAGAAGAAGAAAAACAGGGCTGGGCATAAGATTGGGAAGCCGAAATTTGAACTTGATCGGAAGAAGTCCAGAAAAGCAAAGAAGGAGGCGAAAAAAGAAAAGCGGATCAACCATCTTCTTGTGAGAGCTGGAGCGAAGCTTCCAGTGCCAGAAGGACCGTCTGCAGATCCTGTGATTAGTCCTAAAAAGGCAAAGAAAACTAAGCAAAGTTACAAGCCGAGCAGAGAGACTGCCGTTTCCCTTCAATCAAAGATAGAAAAGATGTACAAATCGTCAGGGGGAAGCAAGATGTCGAAAGAAGAAGCAGAGATAGCGAATAAAAAGGAAGATAAAGTTATCAAAGACATTGAAAAGCGCTTAGGCTTCAACAAGAGTAAATCCGATAAGAATCCGAAGTCAATTGAAGCTGATGGTTTAGGTTATGTCCTTGATTTTAAGGACGATGCAGAGAAGAATTCAAGTCAAAAAGAATCAGCAGAAGCAGCTGCGAACGATCTCTTTAAAGACCTCGACTCAGATTGTGATGAGGACGTGATGAGATCTGATTCAGAGTTTGATCAAGAATCAGATTTCGATGATCAGGCTATGCAAGACGTGTCCGAAGGTGAAGAAGATGCATCAATGTGCGAAGATGAAGATGGTCTTCTGAGTGACACGGAGGAACCTGAAATGTACGATGATACTGACGATGAACAGTCTCCAGACGATCTTGAATCCCTTGACGGGGAAGAGTGTGCTTCTGAAGACGAAGAAGCAAGTCCACAATCCGAAAAACTAGCATCTAATGCGTATGTGCCGCCACATCTTCGGAATATGGACTCAAATGCTGTCTTACAAAGGAAAATCCGAGGCTATGTTAACAGAGTGTCAACATCGAATATCAAACAAATCTTGTTTGACGTGGAAGCAGTGTATCAGGAATACCCGAGAGGTGAAGTTAACAAGGTGGTTCTGTCCTGTATTACTGAGTCCTGTCTCATAAATACGATCATGCCAGCTAGGCTCTGCGCAGAACACATGCTTCTTGTTGCGTGTTTGTCCACAAATATCGGACCAGAATTCGTTAGTCCCTTGTTGGAAGACCTTGCTGACAAGTTGAATGAGGAAATGGCAGAGAGGCACGGAAAGTTGCTCAATAACATTGTCTCCATGATATGTTTCCTGTATGCTCTGAAAGTTGTATCATGTACTCTTGTGTTTGACATTATTAGAACCCTCCTTAATTCCTTCACAGAGCAAGACTTGGAAGTCCTTTTGTACATTTTCAAATCAGTTGGTCTTGACATACGAAAAGATGATCCTCAAGCTCTCAAGAACATTGTCCAAATTGTCAATGACACTGGCACTAAAACGGCTGAAAAATCGTCTCGATTCGTTTGGTTTGTGGACACCCTCACTGCTGTGAAGAATAACAATGTGAACAAGATTCCAAACTATGATAAGTCAGACATAACTGATATTCAAAAAGCTTACAAAGCTGTCGTGAAGGGAGCTCCTAACAACCTCCAAGTGACATTATCGGATCTCAGTGATGCAAAGAAAAAAGGAAGGTGGTGGATAGTAGGCGCAGCATGGACGGGAAAAGAGGAGGGTGAGAGGAAGGAAAATGTGGTTCAGTTCGACAGTAAACTCCTTGCACTTGCCAAGAAAAATCACATGAATACAGAAGTGAGGAGAAATGTTTTCTGCGTCCTCATGTCGTCTCAAGATTACGAACACTGCTTTGAGAAAATGCTCAAGCTGAACATCAAAGACAAACAAGAGCGTGAGATAATCTACGTGACCATGTTGTGTGCACTGAAGTGCAAATCATTCAATCCGTATTACACAAATGTTATCAAGAAGTTTTGTCAGTACAGCAAGAGCTATCAAATCACAACTCAATTTTCAATTTGGGACAGGCTGAAAGATTTGAAGTCTTTGACTGTGCTCAAAACAAACAACTTTATCCTTCTTTTATCATCGCTCCTTTCTACTAAAACAATCTCCTTATCAGTACTCAAAATTGTCAATTTCGCGGACATTGGTTCAGATGAGGTCGATTTCTTCAAGGCACTCTTCCATAAAATACTAACACATCCTGAGACTATTGTTTCCGAAATATTCGGTCGCTTGCAGCCCTTACCATTAGACAGTTTGAAGAATGGAATCAAAGTATTCCTCAAACATTTTATGAAGCCAGAATTAGAGCCTTCAGAGTTGAAGAACATGAAAATTGCATTGAAGTGTTTTTAGATATTTGAAAATGATCGGATAGGTGTCAGTCTCTGTAGATAGTAATTTATTCATTTCCTTTATAAGAATTTCTGGATTTGACTGCATACTGCAAAGTGCTTGCTCTTGTATTTACTTCTATGAGTATGAATTCTCATCATAAGTTTTGAAAGGTATTGTAGTCATGCATTAACATTTCGCATCTTCTAGAATGAAATAATGCTGCAAATATGGAAGAGGGCGAAGAAGATGAACATCTTCAAGAACCTAACTATTTCGACAAGTACAAGGATTTGAAGGTATGAGTTCATAAATTTGGAAAAAGGAATCTTATCCTTTATGCCAAAAAGTAACTGTAGCACCTTAAGATATACTTTGAATTGAAATCACGCTGCACTGCTGTCTAACACTAAGCGTATCCCCCGCTAGAGAAAGTTGCAGTTCTTGCTGTACGAGAATCAGACGTATCAGGATGAGTTGAGACAATCTCAGAAGAAAATGTTACAGGTTTGCTCCATGCTAGAAATTCTCTTCAACTTATATCACCATCCGTTGACATTTGTGTATTGCTAGCAAATAATCTTATCATTTACCTCGTCCTCCCAGGTGACCCGTGACAAGAACTTCCTCCTGGAACGTCTGATGAAGTACGAGGGAGTGACGAGTGAGTCAGACTCCGATGACGAGAAGATGAATGAGGATAAGAGCAGGCAGGGGTTCTCACCTGCCCCGCCCTCATTCAAGAGACCTAACGTGTTAGCGGTGACACCCGGGCACACCCCTGCATCAATCACCATGCCATCACCGAGAGGCATCATGCAGGTACCCATCATGTGTTCCTCCCCAGAAATATGATCACATATGATTGTTGGGTATGTCTGTTACCCATGATGTTTTTCAGAGTCCCAACTACGAGAGTCCGAGGACCAACCACAGTCCAACACTGACTAGTCCATCCAACGCAACATTCCCTAGTCCAGCACACACGAGTGTCAGTGTGGCCATGGCTGGAAGTCCGAAACATAGTCCACGATCAAGGAAGATCAGTTCGAACGACGCCAGCAAGTCACTCCCTCGCAAGATTCCCTTCCCATCGTCAGAGACTACAACAACCATTCCGGTTACGACCACGAAACCCACGGCGAAAATCCCGCTCACGAACGCAGAGCAGGAATCGGCAGTGTGTTACTGTTCACACGTTGAAAACGGGGCCCAGTGCACTACTGAGATATCGAGAAAATCAAAAACAAAACTCTGTGGAGCGCACCGGCGGATGTTGAACAAGAAGAAGAAGCAGCAGAGTGTTGGTGAGGAGAGCAATGCTCCTACCTCACCAAATCCTCACACTCCTTCCTCTACGCTCGCTTCCTCCCCTGCCTCACACGCGTCACAGTCTCCACATCCGTCACAGAGTAGTAACGACGCTGCACTCCTCCAGCAACAAGGACTTATCCAGCAGCGTCCAAACTACCGCCCGGCCACCGCACCTCCGCCTAGCTTCCCTCGGCCTCCGCCCGGTCATATGTTCCCGCCCTCGCCCCAGATGCAAATACAGATGCAGCAGTATCAGATGCAGATGAAACGGATGATGATGCAGAACACGGAGGAATACTACGCACAGCAACACCACTTCCAGCAGATGCAGCAGCACCAATTCCAGATGCATCAGAGGGCACAGCAAATTAATGAGAAAGCGATGTCCAGTGCGGCTAACCCGAGCGCTCAGAACAGTCAGGTCTCACCAAACAGCAAGAGTATGCCTCCACCTGCCGTTTCCAAAGAACATGAGCCTCCGGAAAAGAATACGGCCTCCAAAAACAACTCACAGTCGCGTGATACTCCACAACACGCTACATCTAAACAGCCGCCAAAGTCAGTTTCATCGAGCGTGGCAAAAAGTGAATCAAAACCAGTTCTGCAACAACAACAACAACAACAGCAACAACAACAACAGCAACAGCAACAACAACAGCAACAACAACAGCAACAGTTGCAGCTACAGCAGAAACCACAGCAGCAACATGCACTACAGCTGCAGGCGCCGTCTCAGCAACCACTTCAGCAGGCAGAACCACCAGCGCAGCAACACTCTCAACAGCAACATCAAAAACAACAACAACAACAACAACAACAACCGACTCAGCAGCAACACCATCCGCAACTTCCACCGCAACTCCCGCAGCAACCGCAAATCCAGATGCACCGACCTACGTTACAGCTCCAACAACCATCTTTACAACTGCAACACACCGTACCTGTAAGCATGGGTTCATCGAAACAGAACGCTTCTCGCAGCAACTCGTCCCAGCAAAAACACTCTCAGAAGTCTGATAGTCGGAAACATGATTCCAATCGGCAGACACCTGTGAGTTCCAGTCAGAAGCCAGATGCGAGTGCTATGCATCAAGAGATGATGAGGCAGCGACATGCGGCTGCTTCGTCACCACACCAATTGACTAATCCGATGATGCAGCAGTTTCCACCGGGGGTCCATCCCCTGCAAGTGGGACCACAGGGTAACGTGGCCCACACTCAGCAATTGTTGCAAGCCCAGGCTATGAACTCGAGACTGGTAACCTCAGCACAACCACAACCTCCTCAACCCCTGCTAGTGACCAGCCAGCCGCACAAGGGCCCCCAGATAACGATATCCCAGGCCCACCAGCTGGGGCCCCATCACCTGCATCAGCAACTCACGCCACAGCAGTTGTCACACCTGCATGCGCAGCAGCGAAACATGCAGCTCCGCATGGCTGCTGCTGCTGCTCAGCAACAGAAAATTGCCCAGCATCACCAGGCAGCACGCATAGCTCAGAACAGCCCACATTTGCACATGGGTGGGTTTAACCCAGGTGGGCCCCGGTTTCCCCTCACTATCGCACAGCAACCGCCTCCACCCCATTCGAGCAACAATATCCCTGCAAAGTCCGAGTCGGCACAGTCCGAGCAACAAACCTCTACAGCGGAGAGTCAGGGTAAGAGTGAGGGAGAAATGCCGCCTGAGTTACTCGCCGGACTTGACGAGTCTCTAGAGGGAACAGAGGACGTGGGATGAGGGTGGAAAACAGTCCCTGGAATACGGGCATAGTTTTGGTCAGATCATGTCCCTCCTAGAGAAGTAGAGAGCTGTAAATTCGATGAAAAATTTGATCAGATTTTCATTGTGTTTTTGAAGTTTCGCAGCATACTCAACGAAATTGATAACTTAACACTTTAACAGTTGTGTTAATCGTGAAAGTTTGAGGTGATTTAACTGCATGTTGAAATAGATGTATTCGAATATAATACATAATAATATCTAATTTCAGACACTTGGAATAACATTTTCATTAACTCTTGCACTAAAACCTACTAAAATTTCGGGCAGCAAATGGCATTATTTTTGAAAGTGATCAGTGAAAAAATTTACAGATCGTAAAACTAACTAACGTATCCCCCTCTTGGTGATTCTGTGCTATACCATTTTCTGGTGACATTTGACCATTTCCCTAACCCAAGTCTTATATTACGAAGTCGGAGTCGATTGAAAGTACAAGTATTTTATAGAAGGATACATTTTATTATAATATTGAGATTTAATATTGCGATAATTTGTTCATTTTTAATCTGTTTTACGCTAACCGTCACTTTACTGCCTTTTATCTTGTACATTTTAGGAGCAACAGCCTGCGTGAATTCAGATTTTCTTCATGACCCCCAGTTTTTAGACCCCCCATATTTTCTTAGTTTTTTCATCAAACAATCAATATAAATCACCAACAAGTAATTCATGTTACTCTAATTGTCTCCAATTTAGGTATAGGAGATGGGTATGTACGTGAAAGTTGGTTGTGTCGTGGGTCTAGTTATCTCAGTGTATGCTCTATGGGTTGAACATCAGGTTCACAACAAATCCAACTACCTTGCTCTCTGCGATTTACACCAGTACGCTAGCTGCTCACGGGTCCTAACTTCCAAGTAAGCACTCCCAATATTCAATACTGCAGCAGTACATCCTAGTGCATGTTCCTTTTAGCTACGGCAAGAAATGTATTAACTGCCGAAACTGCTTGCTCAATTTTTTATGATAGATATTCATCGATAGACATTAGGCAGTTATCCGATCATCCGATAAACATACTTTGTGAACGTCATATTCTTTATTTCACTCTCGTTTGATCTCAAACTATTGATCTCAAACTATTGATCCCAACTATTTGTCAGATACGCTCGAGGGTTTGGAGTAATCGGAGCATTACTTAGTGAAGACCATCCACTGAACATGCCTAACTGTCTATACGGAATTGTATTCTTCCTCATATACCTGACTTTAGGTACGCAAACATCGTAGCTACCTTCATTACATGTAACATGATTCATTGTACTTCCCTGTCAATTTCTCACACTTCATCCCTAATTTTTCAGACACAGTGCGACAGAGCATAACTACTATCAAACTGAAATTCTACATGAGTGTATCATCGCTTCTAATGTCGCTATACCTAGGTTACATTCTAGCTTTTGTGTTGTTTGACCTCTGTGTTGTCTGTATATCAACTTATATTGTTAACATTGGACTTGCAATACCTGCGATATCCAATTATTTGAACATAGACACCGGTAAGAAAACGTCCTGACCCGATCCTGTTCACCTCTTTTTATAATTCGTGTCCAAGCTGGGCTGATTTTCATGTATTTCATAGCAGTGCATGGATACCGTTTATTTCTCATCTTATTTCAACCCCTTGCATAAACAATTGTTTTTATACTGGACTTTATTTGGGCAAACCCAGACCGCCTTTCACTTGCAACGTTTAAGTTACCCGATTGTGATCGTTTGCTTTCAGTTTTAAAGCAATTTCATTGACAAGGCAACGCCCATTGAAATTCCTCATTTCAAAATACGTTTCAATGAAGTTTCGGGCGGTCACGTTTTAAAATGTTGTTTTGCGTCGGCCGCGGCGACATTTAAAGGTCTCGAAGAATCATAGTGCGCTTATGTATCACGTGACTAGCGCGCGCGCGTTTGCCTTATAAACTTTCATTAGGAACCGCGATTTCGAGTAGCCCGCTCTATGAACTTTTAGAAACAAAATTCTTACAACTTCCAGTAAGAACATATGGACTGCGAAATCATGTCTGGAGCTATCTCTTTCTATACAACTGATTTTCACAACATTATCCTCTCCTTAGCTGACAAATGTCAGGCATGTCTCACAAAGTACCGCAAATATAGTTCATGGAGGGCATGTCTACCCTCACGCCTTACAACGTGGCACTGGTCCTTCTGGTGAACCACTACTGCAACGAACCACCCCGGTCTAAACTGGCAGTCGTTTTGTTAGATTGCATCAAGTATCGGAACATGTCACTCAACCAACTGATCGATGTCCTCAATAATGCTGATGATAGTGACCTGGGGTCGGAATTCGTGGATTATTTGGACAAAGTCTTCAAAACTTCTTCACTTGGTATGCGTCCGTATATGGGATAGTACTTGATCTACGAACGATTAATTTATATCTTTTCTATACCATTTTGTTCGGCGAAGGAATGTTTTTCCTGTCTGGTGGATAATTCCCATGTTTTCAGCTGTTATTAAGCGGCTGATTGGTAACAGAGGGTCAGCTCAGTGTCTAATGTCAGAACCAGATCAGCTCATCAAACCGAACAGCCTCTTCGGCTTGTTTCTCAGACACATCATTCTCTCATTCGAATTAGCGTCATTCGAAGAACTGAGCTGCTTTCTACAGGTAACTCTCTCATATTCAAATTTCAACCACTGGCAAATGGCAGTGGTCTGATTAAAACAAGTTTATTAAACTGTTTCATATTTCGACTAGATCACTGCCGTATCAGGAGTTGAAGACGTACATTGAAGATAAAGAAACGGTGTATCCAGTACTCTCATCCAAGCAGCAAGAAGCGAGATTTTGTCGTGAGGTTGATAAGTTTGAGAACAGTTTGTCACTGGAATACTCCAATATTGAGATACATGAGATGTGCAGTTTGGGCAGTGACAAGAGGATCCAACAAGCCGAGTTTCTGCAGTATCTCAACTTCCTGTCAGTGAAGGAGTACAATCTGGCTAAGAAACATCTACATCAATACTTCACCATGATGCTTACCTCTGGAGAGGAGAGTAAGAATATCCGACCCTTCTCAGCGCTCTGTCTGGCAGCCATGCACACGGTGTTCAATCACAAGACCCTTGCCATGCAGTATCTCAAGGTAGGACTAGTGTTCACTGGCCCATGATGAACATGTGAATCACTTGTTTGCTAAGTGATTGAGTTTTTCACTTGATTTTGCTCCAGTTTAAAATTCCCTGACCTATCCCTCAACCAGGAGTCAATCCACTTGGGACAGCTACTAGGCGAGGAATCGTGTCTCTCTCACTGCATCGCATGGACGAGCTATTTGCAGGGAACTCCCATCACACGACCAAATGTCAATCTGGACTTGGACGACAATCCGTCTCACCTTGAGGTGACTACCTCCCATACCTGGAGGCAGACCGGTCTAGAAATGAGAGCTAATATTTCCCATTATCAATAAGTAAACCTCCCTCTTTAATACCTGCTAACTCAATTCGCATAACTCACCTCAGATCTTGAATCATATCCATAATCTGGAAACTATGTGCAAGAAAGGCGATGACACAACTGCTGTGTTCAAGTACATGAGTGATATCTCTCCCCTGATTTCCACTACCCACTACCATACCAATGCTACGGAAATTTTCAGGTATTATACTATACTTCCCACCCATTTGTATTGTGTTCTCCAACTTTCCACCTTTGAATCGGTAACATACGTCTCTAAAACTCTCCTCCTCCAGACGTTATGATAACAGCCTTCTCTACGAACTCCACCCATTCTTCACTCTCTTCCAACTGTGCCCTGATTGGTTACCCGATGGTCACATGATCTCATTCTCCAGTTCCGCTACCGGCATGTGTATAGCCTTGTGTAACCTCGCCCTAGCCCAGCCGCATCCTATGGGAGTGGAAGTTCTGAACGTTGCTCTTCGTGTCTACCCCAAAACTTCATCCCTCTATGAACTCATTCTCCTGACCCTCAACAAGATACAATACATTGCGAAGTCAATGACGGGAGAGTGTTGTGATACTGAGAGTGCTATGATCAGAACCATATCAGAGAGTACTTACGTGTCACTGACGTCACGTTCCCATGACGACACTACTCCGCAAGGAGACACGTATATTTCTGATCAGGAAGTGAAAGCAGCTGTCATGTACAACTCGGCACAGGCCGATTTACCCAATGCTCCCAGTCAAGCGTTGGATAAACTCCTATCCCTCATCCTGCACTGTAAGAAATACAAGTTACAAAGCTATCTCATCAAAGCCCAGCTCCTCATGACAGAAACTCAGATAACTCTCAAACTATTCAGTCAAGCACTCCACACGATTGAGTGCGTGTTTGTGGTGGCGCTGGCGTGCTCTGACACCCTTGTGCAGAGTACAGCTAGGTGGCTCTATGTACAGGCAAAGATGGCTACTGTTCTGCCACATGATCGATTAGACACGTTCAGGAAATTGCAGAGACACCTTCAAAACGCGGAGGACGGCTTCATGGCTCTAAACTACCGCAAGTATGTGTGCGATGTGTTATACTACACGGCTCGCTTGTACGATGAATTTGGTATGAAGGATGAACGGAATTTATGCGCGAAAAACTTCAGAAAATTCCATTCCCGCCAATATTGTACAGGTGCTCGTGAAGTGATAGCAGGAGACATGGGTTGATTTTTGGTTAAATAATGACATATTGAAGAACTTCGTTATTTCGTCACTGACTCAAAGTGACATAGTGACCGGGAGATATTTCTCATACTTATCCAAAATCAATCATTGAACCATCACGTTGGAAATGTAACAAATTTATCTCTAACCTTTATATTCTTTCACTAACCACTCAATTGCCGACCGTAGCCATGTTATCGCTGTGTCGGTGTTTGTCGACAGTTTCACTCCCCTCAATGTCATGTCATGTGACGTCACATCTTTCCCGTGCTGATGTTAGGAACTACTCATCCGACATAGAGACTAGTGCACGTGGAGATGTGTATGAGGTTGCCAAGCAACACACGGGGGCAGAGCAACATCCGGCTAAGGAGTTGCTGGAAACTGTCTCACGTGAGATAGATCGCCCTGTTGCCAGGAACTTCGCTGTGGTTCATATCAGAGGGAAACAATTCAAGGTGACTCCTGCTTCCACGACAGTTGGTTTACTACACTGGGTTCAAAATTTGCTTACTGAATCCAAGGGAAACATATTTCACCAACACTGATCATTTGGTCCATCCTAGGTTGGAGTAGACGATGTGATCCAAAGTGATCACTTGGATCTCGATCCAGGGACAGAGATAACACTTGACAAAGTGCTACTGGCTGGTTCACTTAACTATACCCTCATTGGACGACCCCTTCTCCCATCAACCACAGTAAAGGTATTTACCTAGAGTAGTATCAAATGGAACTACATCATTAAACCAGGGATTTAGTCAGTTAAACTCGCTCACTTGAAACTTACTCTCTCAAAAAGAGCTGCATTTGAGGATGATTTCAAATTTATGCTCATTCTTACCACGTACCACGTTACCTGATTACAATTGTTCCAGTTGCTCAAACGCTTCTCTCTTCTCTTAGGTGAAAGCTGTGGTGATAGAACGGGGTCGCGGTCCCTATCTACGAGTTTACAACTCGGGTAAGGCCGCCGTGAGGACCCATTTCTGGGGTAAAGCGTGGCACAAAATGACATTTCATGAGAGTCTGACGACAATGTTGAGGGTAACCAGCATTGAAATTGCGAGTAGTGATATCCAGTCTAGTGATAACGGATGATCATACAGACTTAGGGATTGGAATTGAATGAGTTGAGACCCTTTATTGAGAGCTTGTACTATTGCTCACAGCTCCCTTAATAATAATGATATTTACACTTTGTAGTTGCTATGATTTCCTTCTAGTCTTCACATCATGAATATCGCACCATTGTAGCATCTGCTAAGATTCTGATCGATCCGCAAATACTCATCTTTTGACCAATAGAATTATAACCGTGCATATCACCATAGCTACACTCATGTGAAAGTGTTCCCCTCCCTCTTCCGCGGAACTCCATCCCTCCCTGCCCTCATCAGAAGCATGACGAGTACCAGCCTCGTCAACCACAAACACTGGCCAGACATTGCAAATTCCTCGACACAGTTCATTTGCAAGCTTTTTCACGACAAGGGTGGGTCATACTTTCATAAACTTAAAATAAGTGTAATGATAAGGAGTTTATAAAATTGGAAGTTATAGAGTATAGATAAGAACTTCTTTTGTTTTTTTTCTCATCTTTTTTCTTTTCTCATCGAGATTTAATGCTTATAAACTCGCTTTCTACAGGATACGAAGTTCGTGTAGTAGGTGGGGCTGTACGCGATGTTTTACAAGACAAACCACCCAAAGATATTGACATTGCAACCAACGCAACACCCGATCAAATGGTGCAATTATGCACTGAGGGTGGTGTCAAGCATATTCTGACTGGTGGGTACTGAGTGAAGTGGTGTTCAATGATGTTAATTGATTGACCGATGCCTCCTTAATTGGTTAAAGTTTGAACAGATTTCAATCAGTAAATTGAGACCTGGTTTCAACGGACAGCAGTGTGGAATAACAATGTTTATCAGGCATTCAACATGGAACTCTGACACTCATGGTGGATGACACCCCTTACGAGGTGACGACCCTCCGTCTTGACACCCAGACTGACGGGAGACACGCCAAGGTGGAGTTCACCACAGATTTCCAGTTAGATGCGGCCCGTCGAGACCTCACCAGTGAGTCGCAAAGTAGCAGTATAAGCAGTAGTTGTAGTAGTCTCGAAGCTCTTGTGGAGGCTATGATAAAGTACGATTACAATTATTTTCTCTTTCAGTAAATGCGATGAGTGCCGATATCGATGGCACTCTGTACGACTATTTCGATGGAGCTGCACATTTACAGAACAAGCAAGTTCTGTTCGTTGGGAATCCAGTTGAACGGATAGCTGAAGATTATCTCAGAATTCTGAGGTTCGGTAATCACGATCTATCGCTCTCTTTCTCTCTTGACAGATTGGACAACTTTATAAGTGACCCTTCACTTTTCTCAGGTATTTCCGGTTCTATGGTCGGATTGCTGACGGTGAAAACCAGTGGGACGAGGACACGATAGCTGCTATCGACAAGAACAAGGCAGGACTCGAGCAGATTTCTCGGGAGAGGATTTGGCTGGAGATGCAGAAGATAATAGTTGGGAATCACGTGACTAGTATCCTCAACAAAATGCAGTCTCTTGGGCTATTCCCACTGATTAACTTATCCGAGGACAAGTTCAAAATAGCAGATCTTGCTAATCAACATGCACAAGCGTATCTAGATCAGATACGTCCGGTCACCCTTCTAGGATACGCATTCAAGACCACGGACCACTTTACTCAGCTGAGAAAATCGTGGAAAATGTCCATGGACGAAGAGTACATCGGGCAGTTTGTGATCAAGCACCGAGCGGAACACGAGATCAAGTTTTTCCAGGACCTCCTCGTGGACACACCCAAACACTGTCGTCACAAGTTCCACATGGGGTTCAAGGAGTTGTGTCTCAGTAGAGGAGAGGAAAGTTCAGCTCTCCTCAACACCATCTCCAGTTGGAATGTTCCAGACTGCCCGCTGCGCGGTGATCAGGTCCTCAAACGTCTCGACCTGCCGAAGGGTCCACTCATACACAAGTACTTTAGCCTAGGGAAGACAAAGTGGAAAGCGAGTCACTTCTCTCTTACCGCAGAGGAATTATTGGACTTTTTAGATGAAGAGTATAGTCGGAGTAAGAGGTGACCCACAATCTCCGTTATATGTTACGGTTAGTTATGACAAGTTTGTTTCTTTCTTGGTTCCTCAAAGCAGGATGTTTGTTCACAGTTTTATTAATTTCAATTGTCTGTTATCTTGTTTTATCAACTTTTCTTATCTTGTCATTCATTTTTGGCTTTCAGTGGGCGAATATTCTCAGTTCTCGGTTATAATAAGATCATACGGAGGGATTCCTTTCAAAATTTTGCTCTTTCCTATACGCCTTTTCATTAATTCTCATTTATAGGTAGGATGATAGACAAGAGTCCTGTGTCTCCCAGCACACTCAAACAGCAGACGCTTGATGGTGTGGTCAGAAAGTCAAAATATGGCCGAAATCTCAGCAACAAGAACGCAGTTACTGGGATTAAAGAAAACGAACTGGCCAGGAATAAATTAAGAGGTTTGTAGAATGTCATGTCTGACTACCGTACTCTGTGCTTGTCATTCTGTCGATCATTTTTAAGACATTATAATTCCAATATCTACAGAGAAAAGTGTAAAAGAGGAGCCGCAAGAGGCGCCACAAGCCACTACCCGCCCAACACCCAGAATCACCATACTGAAGAGAGATCCTAACATCGAACATAATCCGCCAAAAAGTCATCAGGAAGATACCAAACCGATATCAGCTCCTGAATCCACAAAACACACGACTCAGCAACTACCTTCAAAACCCATCACTCAGCAACCCTTATCCAGACCTGAATCAAAATCAGGGAATCGCCCCCTAAGGTCGACCAGAGGAGTGAAGAAGCAGTCAGTGAAGAAGGAGGATGACGAGAAAGATAACAAGTATGTCATGCCACGAGATGAAATCTAGAGATTGATGATTCTTCAATGTGGATCACCTAGTTCCATCATTCAACTTATACAGTGATTCTCTCAACTTTTTCAGATGTCAGAAGCTTACGGACTTCTACCCGGTTCGAAGGAGCAAACGTCAGCCCCAATCCAAGATAAAGGATTTGGAATATGAGGACTTGAAAGAGAAGATCCTCAACAAAAGTACTGACGGGCTCGAAGTACGGCTGTATAATTTACCCCAATTTAGATATCCAGTCATTTGAACCAGAACATAGCCGTGTTTTAAACATGGCCGTGTATGTTTCGAAATTGGTAAGAACAGATGATATATTCTCTGAAAAGTGGTCCTATCATTTCACGCAGATACGGCTAATAGAGGGAAAAGGGCGGGGTGTCTTCACAACTCGGCCCTTCTCGCGCAAGGAGTTTATAGTGGAGTACTCCGGGACCCTACTGCCGCACTCTGAGGCTAAGAAAAGGGAGGAGAGGTATGCGCTGGAACCAGAGAAATACGGCTGTTACATGTACTACTTCGTGTTTAAGAACAAAAAGTATTGGTGAGTATTTGTCCGTTTAGTGATAAGTTTTCCTGGTGTTATATATAAGAGACAACGAACGGATGACTGAAATTCCTGACGTAGTTGTAGCCGTGCAGTAACTTAAGTTGATTTCCAATTTCCATATCAGCGTGGATGGTACGGCAGAGGACGGCAGTTACGGTCGACTCCTCAACCACTCTGTTCATGGTAACGTGGAGAGCAAGTTGGTAAACATCTCTAACAAACCAGTTCTTATCCTGATTGCCAAGGTAGACATTCCTCCTGATACTGAACTGTGCTATGACTATGGTGAACGGAGCAAAGATATCATCGAGTCACATCCCTGGTTAGCACATTAGTGATGGTTGCAACTGAATTTGTGTGTATCAGAGGATCTTGTGTAAGGTTGATGGTGTATATCAGAATGTCAATCAGGATATTGGTATTTGGTCCCAGGGTCTTAGGTTCTGAAATAGTTACCAACAACCGCTTATTTCTTGACTTATACTGATAGTGATTACCGCCTCAATAGTTATTAAAGTTGGCTTAAGGTCCGCTTTTCAACGTCTTACAGACATGTTTGTTGTTGAAGTCACCGTCAAGGGTTATCTAAATTGGGAATTTTCCGCCAGCTTTGATAAAGTTTGTTCTGTCTGCAGTATTTGGTTGTTCTGTTATGCAATGTGAATCGGAATTACTGATTCCTTTTCAATCCCATATAAGGCAGTACCAATATATATNGGGGGGGTCAACCATTTCTTCTCCAATGCCTTTTTGTGAAACAGAAAAGGTGATGGGGAGGGAATAAACTCAATCGCATCAATTTAGACATGTTAAATGAGATTGCTGATTTTCACAATTCATCATGATCAAGTTATTAAGACATTAAGATAAAATTCTAACTGTATCGGTGTATCTATGAGTAAAAGTTTTTACCACCCTTCAGACGAGGCAGTTGTATTTCCCATCTTTATATATGGAGTTAATTGACAGTTAACTCAATAACTGACTCAGAAAAGTACAACTCCCCCTCAGACTTGATCTTCAGAATGTATTCTCCAGCGGCGGAGAGCGGAACCCCCTTCTTTCCTCCGATACTCCGTTTCGCAGCACCCTTCTTGAATACCGCCTTCTCGCAATCTTCCTTTTCTCCGCTGTCTCCGATTTTGCATATTTGAAGTGCATCGAACGAGGAATTTTTAACTTTTTTTCCACTTTCATGACTTAGGGGGAATTTCAATACGCACTTTCCGCCTTTTGCCTTACATTTGGTATTTGGATTTTTGACCTTTGCAACCAAACGGTCCTTTGGCTCATCTTCGTCCTCTTTTTCTCTTCTCTCTAAAACAGAAACTTCTATTCATACAATGCTGATGGAATTGTGTAATGAAAAGTTTTTGTGCATGGGACGAGTTCTTTTTATGTAATCCAATGAAAGTGTGCACGTTGTGCAGAACAGTGGTGTGCGTTTAGCATTTACCTTTAGTTTTAGTCATGCAGGTATATTCAGTCCTGCCATCTCCAGTGACAAACTCATTGTAATATTGTTCACACCACTCATCCGTCATGATGTAACCAGTGCATGTCTCATCAGCATCGCACCTCTCCTCACAGTCGAGGTCCTTGAAATTTATCATTCCAGCTAAACCATCAGTTTCGGTTCGACAGGCACCGACACTTTCAGTGTAAACGTAAATGTAATCTACTGGAACTGGAATTGATCAGATATTATGTTCAGGACTCATAGTCAAACACCTTAAAGCAGTCATGTTTGTCGAAAGTCAAAGTATCTCTTTCCAATACCCTTTCATAATTTAAGTTTAACTGGTTACACTGCATTTTACACATCCCCCATGCCAAATGCAGTGTAATTTGTTCAGAATAAGAATCTGTCAACCCCCTCTCATGATATTTTGCAGTTGTTTGAGTCTTCATATTTTTTGTGCATGGGACGAGTTCTTATTATGTAAGCGTAATCCAATGAAAGTGTGCACTGTACAGCACAATGGTGTGCATTTACCTTCAGTTTTAGTCATGCAGGTATATTCAGTCCTGCCATCTCCAGTGACAAACTCATTGTAATATTGTTCACACCACTCATCCGTCATGATGTAACCAGTGCATGTCTCATCAGCATCGCACCTCTCCACACAGTCGAGGTCCTTGAAGTTTATCATTCCAGCTAAACCATCAGTTTCGGTTCGACAGGCACCGACACTTTCAACATAGACGTGGTCGGCAGCTCCCTCCTCCATGACAGTCCATAGCAGTAGAATAAGGAAGATCATCCTGAATTCATGAGCTGAAGTCATTGTGTAATACTTGCCTCTATGCAATGCTAATAAACTTACCAACTAAAGCTCTTCTAATTCGCCTGACAATATAATAGCTCTTACCGGCAATAATATATAGCTATTTAACGAGAAAGTGTGAGATAACACGATATATGCCCCGAGCGAAACGAGTGGCATATATCTCATTATTCACCGAAGCCGAAGACTGAGTTGAGTAACGGGTAGTTTTCACCGAGGGCGAAGCCCGGGTTGAAAACATGATGGTATCTCAACTTTCGAGTTAAGTAACGATATTATTGACCGGGTTTCGAGACGGAAAAAGTGTGACATAATATGAAAAAAGTGTTTCATAATACGAGAAAAGTGTAACATGATATGGAAAAAGTGTGACATGATATTAAAAAAGTGTGACATAATACGAAAATAGTGTGGCATACTATGAAAAAAGTGTGACAGATATGAAAAAAGTGTGATATGAAACAAGTGTGACATAATACGGAAATAGTGTGACATTATATGAACAAGTGTGACATAATACGAAAAGTGTGGTAAAACAACCATAATAACACATTTTACTACACTGGATATATCAGCCACGAGCTAATTCTATATTACCGTCAGTAATAGCAAATTCGTTGTAAAATGTTCATTATCCGATCATCGCGCAAGACTAGGGGATATCGATTGGGAATGAATCATCGACAATTCCACAAAACATCATGGTGAATGGTGATTGATTATCTTACTTGATGTTTCACTAAGTTTAAGTACTAAGTCTCACTAAAGCTAACAAGCTAACTGAGTCAAGCAGTAACTTGGTGTTTCACTTGAAGAAATGTGAATTTAGAGAACTTAGCCAAGGATTCTTGAATCATTTCGAAATCAAACTCAATGCGCTTTGATTATCCCCGCTATGATCACCTGTGTAAGTTTAGACCGAACACAGTTATTCTCTCCATTGTTAGCAGCAAATTTTCAATATTTGATGTGGTAGATTTTTGTCATGGTGACGCCCCCATTTATCCATAAGTGGGCGTCTTCAAGGTTGGAGTCAAAGAACACGAACTTTTGTTCCCACGTTGCGTGATCCAAATACTCCGCGGGCGCTACGGCGCTCCGTTGTTTTACGACATTTCAGACGCCAACTTGAACTAGTCGTGACGTCGCGTGTCACGTCACACAGGACGTCATGGTCGATCGCGCCTCGCATTTCCTTAAAATTTTTACTCGCGTAGCAAAATCAGTAGAAATATAAAATCAACAACAAGATTCGAGTCAATTCACTGTAAATTGTAAAAGTGTTCTGTTTAAGGGAGGGAAGCTGATAGTGATCAGGTGACACCAATAGTACAACTCCTCAAGAGAAATGGTGTATTCTACATCACATTCACAGCTATGGCTGTTAAATGGTACATTCATACATTGGTTCTTAGGTCACTTGATCCATATAGTTATACGTAAAGGCACTCAGGGCACTACGTCAGGGTACAGGGCACTACGTTAGGGTACAGGGCACTACGTTAGGGCACTCAGGGCCCTACGTCAGGGCACTCAGGCCAGGGCACTACATCAGTGCACAGGGCACTACATTGGGGCACAACATTTGGGCACTACATTAGGGCACTCAGGGCACTAGATCAGTACATAAAGCACTATATTAGTGCATTGCGTTAGGGCACTACGTCAGTGCCCTGCGTGCCCTAACGTAGTGCCCTGAGTGCCCTACGTAGTGCCCTAGTGTCCTGACGCGTCGCTACGTGACAAGGCTCTTTGAACTTTGCAGATAGTGGTTCATTATGCAACTGGGGGAACTGGAAAACCCGTCATCAAGTGTATCAAGTAGACTTGATACACTAACCATTGGACACAACAACAGGACGTAATTGTAAAACAATAGCTTAAGCTACACTAACACATGACGTTCATTTCACATAAGCATTTTTATTTGGAACGAAGGTTTTATAAAAGAGCACTTCGTAGCAATTCGGCGATTCCTCCAGATAAGCACTTAAAGATTATGCATGCACTGTTTTTTGACATTCGTTAATCTGTATAGTGCACAATGCACATATCGTCCAAACGACGCATTTCGGCGTGAGTCAAACAGTAACTTGGTGTTTCACTTGAAGAAATGTGAATTTAGAGAAGTTAGCCAAGGATTCTTGGAACATTTCAATTGTTAGCGATATAATGCAGCACAATATATTCAATATTTGATGTGGTAAATTTCCGTCAAGGTGACGCCCCCATTCATCCATTTGGAGGCGTCTTCAAGGTTGGAGTCAATAAAACACCAACTTGCTACAGAACCCATCTCTACCCAGAAATAAGGGGATTCGAAGAAATCGATTATTGCACCGGATCTTTGACTTGATAACGTTGAACTGAGGTCAAATACCACTATGAGCAGGAAATTAGACCCAATCGACCATATCTAGCAGAGGGTTGCTACGCCGACCGTAGCGGTGTTGTTGATATAATGCTATTAGAAAAATGAGCAAAATCGTTGCCTATATATCTGAAAAATCTGCGAATGTTAGTCATCACAATTCCAGGGATTCTCGATCACTAAAATCAGGCTTCCACGTCTGGTGTCATCTCCAAAACTTGCACTCCATATTTAAACCACCATGTTTAATATCATGTACAACTGACTACTTGAATAGAGAATGCATAGGTATCACGTGACAAATATTGACGAATGCTCCTCCTGTTACTAAATTATGGTGTAAGGAAGCTATGTCCAAGGCTATAGTGAATCCTGTATGACACCCGTTAGCCATAAATTTAAATATGGATCATTAGCTATCAACTCAAGCGAGTTAATCAGCAGATAGTTCCTTCAGCTGGACTCTCAGATTTTCATTCTCCCTTTCCAGCACCTCAATTTTCTTTTGCAGATTCTGTATCTCCTCTTCTTTTGTGGTGTTCATTGTCAGAATAATTCCTGTGAAGAGGAAATACTTAGGTACAGTTGATTAGAAGAAGAAATAGTGGACAATGCTGAAAAGTGCCATCCTCCTATAGATATACTGTTCAGCCAAACTTCCGGGGTAGTTTCACACCCTTGCTTACCGTTAACAATTCTGGCAACTCTCCAAAGCCGAGCAACAATGATGAGTTCTGCCTCTGTGGTTGCTAGAGTTGGTATGATGTCCAGGATGAAAGAAATGACAACGACCACCCCGTCAAATAGTTCACAATATTTCTTGAAAAAACTCTCCCGATACACGTACAGTTTTATTATCAGCTGCGAAAAAGGGCGTGGTCAGGCATATCATGATGAGGAGTGGCACACTCCTCCACCACTATTATACTGTATGCGATAATGAGAATTAAAGAATGAAATCCTAGTATGAAAGCATGAAGCACACTCTATAGTACGAGTCACAAACCTCACAGAGGAATATCGCCAGAATAGCGATACTCGTTGTGTGTAGTGCATGTTCTATCTTTTCCTTCACCTCCTCGTCATGTACTTCTGATTAGATATCGCCATGGTGACGATTGTCATGGTGACAATTGTCATGGTGACAATTGTCATGGTGATAGTTGTCATGGTGATATTTTTGAGGGGTCGCATAGGCTGCTTGTAGCTAATAGCAATCTAACGTTAGTGAACGAACAAACTGTTTTATACTCGACTGGACAGTTTAGATGTCATGCTAGTTTCCACTCAGTAACCATCAATGGTCACCAAGTCAACACTCAGCACGTGTACTCACTAATTATTGAGTGATCAACGAGTAGCTGCGCGAAAACTATGAATACATCGACTATCACCAAGATAAGTATCACCACGTGAAAACCGTGATTTTCCAGTGTTTCCTCCAGATGCGCGTGTACACTGCCCCACCTGAGATGTTATCGGTACACACACACACACACACCATGAATTATCGTTTCTGTTCTCTAAAGCTTCCTCTCCGACCTCCGCAGCATGCTCACTGATATTGACTCTCTCCTCCTTTGTGCCCTTCGAAAACGATGCCCCACTATTAGACTGCATGATATTCAGGCAAACATAAGTAAACAAAAGTGCAGTATAAAAAATAATTGGGAACACGGACGAGTTGAATTTTCATACTCGGATTACATTTACAAAACTGCATGAAATTCGAGGAGCTGATACTTCTATGTTTTTTGAAATTCTAGACTGTTTTTCGATTGAATTTTCAATATATCCAGATATGTGCTTATATCTGGTTTATGTATATCTGGTTTATATCTGGTTCATGTATTTTTTAATTGTTTGAAAATGGGAATTTCATATATACTCCGAGGTTTTCTTGCTGCAATGATTCTCTTTATGTTATCATGATTTGATCTGACGATCCTAAATACTTTCTAAACTTTTTTTAGTTGCCAATCCGCATGGATCAGCATACTTCCCTATCTCATTCCCCATACCCCTCATAGCATATGAAAATGACAGCTTGAGAACAGCTACCGAGAGCGAATCATGACCAGTCGTTTGGCCCAGTAATGACAGGCTAACGACAATGAGAGCAGAAATGTAGAGCAACTTCAACTATAGACCACGTGCAGAAAACGGCAGGTAAGATTAAGAAGTCCGCCTTCATTATTGATGAACGGTGTGGATATACTTGATTGGGATACTGAGCTTTATTGTGGTACGAAATCACATGCTACATATTATACTGCAGTTTGAAACTGTAGAATGTATAGACAACTATGTTATAGCTTGAAGTAAATCAGAGAATATTATGGCAACGGCGAAAAGCTTTTGAAATAAGTACGAAGAAAATCATCATTTATCCACATTGCACTTACACTGTTGCAAATGTTTATCATAACCATACTTAGGGCATTTCGCATAATTATCCAAATTCATCCCTATTCTACACTGAAACACGTTTTCCATGGTCTGATAGTCTTTGATCCAGTGCATAAACCAATACCTCTGTTTAAATATTTCCCGCGAATGCGGGAAATCCCGGAGGCCCTTTTCCTCAACCCGCCGGATATTCATCCTAGTTCTCTTCTCGATGTTGTGTACCAGCCACCCCACATAGATATCCTCAGCATGGATAACCACGTGTTCCTGACTACGATCTTCCTCCGCAATGAGTTCCACCACGTCACGTGACAGCACGTATCCCCCTCCCTGGCAGTAATTGAACTCTCCCAACCCGTTGAACACCATCCTGTGTGGTACACTGAGGTGACAGTTCCCGCCGAAATAACTGCGTCTGTCACGTGACATGAGATCGTGAATCAGAACTGGCAGATCAATGAGGGTGTCGTGATCAATCTTGACAAGGTACGAGTAATCGTAGAGTTCAACACTCTTCTTCATGAGCCACATAACTTTGTAACGGAGCATGGACTCTCCCTCTTGTAACTCGGGAACTAGGTACATGTCACTGTTCTGAGATGCCTCCTCTCGGATACTCTCGGAAAAGGGTTTCCTCCCTTTGCCAATGACGAACATCAGTCTAGAAGTGAGGTATTTCCTACTTTTCCCCGCAAAGCTGGCGTCAGGCCAACTTTCGTGATTTATCCATTTGCTTCTCATGGATTCTCGGAGTTTTTTACACTTTGAATTGTCCATTGAGAGGATGGCGAATACAATGAAGATCGTCGTGGTGTTTTTGTCACTGTGCTGGATTGGTTGATGTTCTGGTTCGTTCACAACAGTATGCTCGACAGCTTCCTTAATTCTGATTGAGCTATCGATATGAAAGAAGGCGCTGAGCAGAGTTGTTGTTTCCTGTCTGCCAAGTAAAATGAGGAGATTGAGTAACACTAGTCCGATAACAAGCTTCCACCTTTTCATTTTGAAGAAAATGATGCGTATCAATATCATCTGGGGATTTGGTTGTGAAAGAGGGATCTCTTGGTAACTTTGATTGTAGGATTTTACCCTACCGTCGGTGCGCGCAATTTTCATTCCGCCCTTGCCAGGGATAAAATCCCGCCAGCAAGGGTAGGGTGAAATCCTACAACTTTGATTATAAATAGGACGAGTATAAATTCTACATGATAAAAACCGAGCGAGAACAGTAAGACTGATTTGAGATACTGCAAGTTAAACTTTATCCGTAAATCTCGACTTTGATGTTCACTATACATACGAATACGATATTGCTTGCATGTGTGTGTGTGTGTGTGTGAGTGTGTGTGTATGTGTGTAGGTGTGTGTATGTGTAACATGCGAAGTATATACATGTGATAGTTCTAGAAACTGCTTCTCAATTCTTTCCATTGTGTTTAAACAAGCTTTTCCAATTCTATAACATTTATCGACTGTCGTGCCTGAAGACGGGTATCTTTCACAGCTGTCTCAATATTAATGATATTGAGACAGAGCATATATACAGAGCATACATTTACGAGAGTGAATCGTGTTGTCAGAGCTTAAGAATAAGATAGATGAGCCTCAATTTTATTTCAACTTGTTCGTACAACACTACTTTATGCATTCAAATTTGAGGCAGCTGATGAGCCTATAAGCAGGCTTGACTCGCATGCAGATACCAGTTTCCAGGATGTTGCGCTTCCAACTTTTATGTACTATTCTCACAATACTGCTGTTCAATGCCTTCTACACGACCATTCGGTCATTGCCAGAGGGGGTTACCACTTCGACCACCACGAGAGATATAATTCCAGTTTCGTGGTACACCAAGCTGTACGATCGTCCCAATCATTATCACGGCGGGTTTATGTACGAGACTCTGAGTTTCCTCATTCCGTTGTACAGCATGATTCCTCTGATCAGCTGGGACACGGACACCCCAATATCACAAGCACTAAGTTGCCCCGTGGTACAGGGGCTCAGTGAACAGGATAGGACGACTGTTTCCCAACTACTGGAAAGAAATGCACACTCCCAAGGGACGGATGGGGATGGTCAGTTCATCTCCATTGTGTTTGAGCAACCGCGGTATTACCCGTACATATTCACCAACACGTCGCACCGCAACTCTGTATACAAAGTGGGACGGGCCATGTTCGAAACCACGTGGGTCCCATACCCATGGGTGGACAGTATAAACACGTACTTGGACGAGTTGTGGGTCCCGAGCACTTTTGCACGTGACATATTCACGTCTGCGGGAGTAACTGTCCCGATACAGATACATCACCAGGGCTTCAGCAAGGAGGAGTTCGCGGTGTTGCTCGGTGAGGAGGAGCGGGAGAACGCGAGGAGGGAACTTTTCCCCAGGTGTGCTGAGGGGGATACGGTGTTCTTCTCTGTGGGAGGATTTCAGCAGCGGAAAGGGTTTGATATCCTGGTTGATGTGTTTGCCAGATTGTCCCCGGCCCGGAACGGAGCATGTCTGTATATACGGACAACGCACGACTCGGAGGAATTTGGGCTGTTCACGGCGCGAGTGGCGGAGTTGCAGGGTCGGGGACACCGGATATTCATCATGGGCTACCTCAAGCGGGGAGATCTTGTGAGAGCTCACAAATCAGCGGATGTTTTCATTCTGCTGTCGCATGGCGAAGGTTGGGGCAGACCGATTGTGGAATCGATGGCAGCAGGTGTCCCTGTCATTGTGCCATTCTGGTCAGGTACTGATTAACCTGTCATAAGAAACTGTCACCATTCCATAACTTATATCCAACTGTCTGCACTGTTAAACTCACTGTAACTCATGTGTAGAGTGTAGACCGGTATGTGTAGACATACCGGTATAAACCGAATGTAGAAACTATTTCACCTCTAAGTCTAAATGAATGTTAATGTTATGTCTTTTTGTCGACAATCCACTGTTACACCACTGTTACAATCTTTCATTGCGTTTCAGGACAGACGGAGTTTCTAAGAGAGGAGTACTCATTGCTGGTAGACGTTACCGAGACGGAGCCAGCCTTCTCTCAGTCCCTCTGGAGGGTTGGTCCTAGGAAAGAAGAGGTTCAACTTCATCGCTGGGCTAAGATTGACCCGACACGAGTGATGCAGAGAATTCGCTGGTGCACCGAGAATCCAGGTCGATTGAAGGAAATTGGAATGAAAGCAAGGAGAGTGATGTTTACCCACTTTACTGAGGAGAAAGTGGCGAGTGGAGCAGCTGATAGAATAAATGAGATAAGGCTCATGTTGAGCCGCCAGACTTGAAGGGAGAAGCCCTTTTTAGAGTGTATTGTTATGAAAGGCTTGCGATGAAATTTGACTTTTGTATGTCTTACGACCACCTTCTTTCTCTGTAATGAGTTCTGTTGTCGTTGCTTCGATCTGCATTCAAGAATGTCTTTCAGCATATTGCCGAAATTATTGACGGATCAACATTAGCGGCAGCAGATGGCTTGATGAAGCGAGGGCCTGTGCTTACCGCGTTGGATAAAGCACTGCGCGCGTCAACTGAAATGCGCGTGCGCGCCAACCGCATCACAAGAATGGCTAAAGTCAGCTAGTATAAAAGATGCGATCGTTCAACAACCAATACAAGAATGGAGGGGCTGTGCAAACATGTACATGTAATCCCTATTCAGGAATGTAGCACCAGAATGCCATTNGGGAGTAACTGTCCCGATACAGATACATCACCAGGGCTTCAGCAAGGAGGAGTTCGCGGTGTTGCTCGGTGAGGAGGAGCGGGAGAACGCGAGGAGGGAACTTTTCCCCAGGTGTGCTGAGGGGGATACGGTGTTCTTCTCTGTGGGAGGATTTCAGCAGCGGAAAGGGTTTGATATCCTGGTTGATGTGTTTGCCAGATTGTCCCCGGCCCGGAACGGAGCATGTCTGTATATACGGACAACGCACGACTCGGAGGAATTTGGGCTGTTCACGGCGCGAGTGGCGGAGTTGCAGGGTCGGGGACACCGGATATTCATCATGGGCTACCTCAAGCGGGGAGATCTTGTGAGAGCTCACAAATCAGCGGATGTTTTCATTCTGCTGTCGCATGGCGAAGGTTGGGGCAGACCGATTGTGGAATCGATGGCAGCAGGTGTTCCTGTCATTGTGCCATTCTGGTCAGGTACTCATAAACCTGTCATAGGAAACTGTCACCATTTCATAACTTATATCCAACTGTCACTGTTAAACTCACTGTAACTCATGTGTAGAGTGTAGACTGGTATGTGTAGACATACCGGTATAAACCGAATGTAGAAACTATTTCACCCCTCTTTTTCTCGACTTTAATTGTTAATCTTCCATTGCATTTCAGGACAGACCGAGTTTCTAAGAAAGGAGTACGCATTGCTGGTAGACGTTACCGAGACGGAGCCAGCCTTCTCTCAGTCCCTCTGGAGGGTAGGTCCTAGGAAAGAAGAGGTTCAACTACATCGCTGGGCTAAGATTGACCAGACACGAGTGATGCAGAGAATTCGCTGGTGCACCGAGAATCCAGGTCGATTGAAGGAAATTGGAATGAAAGCAAGGAGAGTCATGTTTACCCACTTTACTGAGGAGAAAGTGGCGAGTGGAGCAGCTGATAGAATAAATGAGATAAGACTCATGTTGAGCCGCCAGACTTGAAGGAAGAGACCCTTTTTTAGAGTGTCTTGTTAATGTTATGAAAGGCTTGCGATGAAATTTGACTTTTGTACGTCTTACGACCACTTTATTTCTCTACATTGAGTTCTGTTGTCGTTGCTTCGATCTGCATTCAAGAATCAAGAATGTCTTTCAGTATATTGCCGAAATTATTGACGAATCAACATTAGCGGCAGAAGATGGCATGAGCCATTACCTCGCTTGATTATATGCGAGGGCCTGAGCTTACCGCTTTGGATAAAGCACTACGCGCGTCAACTGAAATGTGCGTGCGCGCCAACCACATCACACGAATGGGTAAAGTCAGCTAGTATAAAAGATGCGATCGTTCAATAACCAATACAAGAATGGAGGGGCTGTGCGTACATGTGACCCCTATTCAGGAATGTAGCACCAGAATGCCATTTCCTGTGTCGGGACTGTAAGTCGTCACAAGGATAGCATATGTCACTGTACAGTCGTTTCATACATGAACTGTGAGCACGTTCATTTGTTCATGCAGCTGTTTCCCAAAATGAACAAATGATAAAACGGTTTACAAACATCGTTCCGTCTTAAATAAACATTCTTCTATATACTCTGGTGTCAGAGCATCTTTTAAAAGAGATGATTGCATTTTGTGCTTGTTTGAGTCGCTCACACAGGTCATTTCACATGTTTATTAGAGCACACAATCGTGAACACTAGGACTCTGCTTGCTATTCTAACACATGGAATTCAAAACAAATGAATCACTTAAAGTCGGCACAATATTACAGTATATAACACTTCAGAGGTAGTTCATTACAATTATGACCAGCATATGTTGTACAGGATTGATGAATAGTGTTACTTGGGAGGTATGATAACAGTTCAGTGTACTTTAAGTAATTAAGTGTCGCCCTCCTCAATTCCCTACAACAGAAACACATCCACACTCCTTGTAATACGATTATCTCCACTCTCCGACTTTTCTATGATTGAGGGAAACCTAACCCCACTCATCATTCGATTATAAGGTCATCCGGACACAATTGCTAACAATGAGCCCAAATTTACCGGAATATAACATTTTGGTGCATCAATAATTATAGAGGGAATGAAATGAAGCGAAATTGAATTACACGATGTACAAATTTCAGTCGGCATAGGCATTTACAAAGGGTGAGGGTGGACTAGTTTCGTATCAACAGATTTCGTCTCCGAATTCATTACGCAAGTGAAGATCGGAATGGAATTTTCGCGGACTTGTATACTTCGGATTTAGTTAGATAGTCGTACAGTGTTACGAATTCATGTGTAATATGTGTAATATCACAGGAAATGAGTCCATATTATAATGGTCTTCGTACACTATGCAATCTGCGAAATCCATGAGCTGTATACTGCAGTCGTTAGTGGGATGTCCTCCAACCATGGTTCTTATTTAAATGTGTTTCCAAGAGTCATCTTACAATAGGTTAATTGAGTGGCGACTTCTCGATTCTAGTGGAACTTGATGTAGGACTAGGCTATAATGAGGACACGGAGTTTTTATTAAAATTTCAAAGGAATGATTAAAATTAATCGAAATTTGAAAAAGTATCGCATATACCTATCGTTGTGTATGGGGCAAAGTAACCAGTTAAACTTTACCACATTCATTCAATCCGTCATGATTGATTCAACCAACTGTCCTGGTTCATAAACTGTATATTTTATATGAAAAGAAGACATATATAAAAAGTTAACAAATCTAACATAATTTTGTATTGGAAACTGAACAAACAAGGTCAGTCTGGCTGGATTTAATTATATAACCGCTTTGAACTTTTGAATTTGAGTGAAAAGGCAACATGCTGTAGGTATCTCTTAAAACTTCTAATCACATTTTTGTGATAATATAAAGTTTGTTCGTATTATATAATTACTTAATTTAAACATTTTATAAATAAAACATTCTAACAAGCTAGAAATTAGTCTATACAGTAAACACCGTGCACTGATAGTCATCAATCTATCATATCCTATCTTTAATAGAACTTATTAAAAGTAACTACTTTAAGAACTTGAATTTATTAAGAACTCCAAAACATATTCTTTAGTAATAAAACTTCATCAGTCACGATAGCATAGCTCGTAATAAGCCTCAGCTCATAGTATTTTATAGCAGGAATTCAATAAACATGTTATTCTGTCAGAGTGTTGTAGATTGATAGAAATAGGGGATAGATACATGCTGTTTTTTTTTCAAACAAAACATAATTATAGATGTGTGCGTGTTCGATTATTATTTAAATTCAAATGGCATTCATCTTGGCTCCGAACTTGAATAATGTACTGGTGCTGAGTGTACTGAGAACTCATGTATAACAGAGTATATCAGTGCATACAAACATATCTGTTTTGTTTGCATAATAAGTGTGTGTGTGTGTGTGTGTGTGTGTAAGTGGGCGGGAGTGTGTATTTTCCCGCAGTTTACATTATACAATGTACATTCAAACGGTACAACCGTCGATAGGTGATCCACGACGACCGGTAATGTACGATGGGTAATATTTACCAGATCACTAGGAGTTCACATTTGGCAGTGATCTAAGTCAAACACAGTGGACACAGTGTACTCCTGCGCAAGCATTCCTCACCCAACCGCAAGCATTCCCTACATTGGAGAAGAGGTGTCCAAACTCGCTGGTCTGCAGTAAAAACTTTAAACTGTATGTCACGCTATGTGAGTGAGAGGGGCGATATATCGTCATTAGTCACGGTAAACACAGTGTATAGCGACGTTACACACTGAATAACACACACACGTGTCATTATAGCGTGTTTCTATGGAAATAATGAGTCATTATCGTATCATTATTGGTCGAAACGATATCTGCTGAGTGTAAACTCGCCACTCACCGTCTTACGTATAACATGTTCATACTGACCAATCCCACAGTAAGTGTAAGTAGTAAGTACCACCCTTTACCAATGCTACGATCTCAATGGGTATCCATGCCAACACATGGGATTCTACTATTTAAAGGTACCATTTGTTGACGTATTAACAATAACAATTATCGAGCACTGAACTTGTTCGGTACTTCTGAGTATAATGTCAATGCACGAGTAAGTAGGTAAGAGCAAATCGGAGTGAACTTCAGTTAACGTACAATCTCCCCTACATTCACAGTCCATACAGTATGTGTGTGCATGTGTTTTTTTTGTGTGTGTGTCTGTTTGTGTGTGTGTGTGTGTATCTGTGTGTGTGTGTGTGTGTGTATGTGNTGTGTTCCGCCATTTTTTCTTTCTGTGTCTCTCTCTCTTTGTGTTTTGTGGTCTTTCTTTGTGTGTGTGTGTGTGTTTGTGTGTGTGTGTGTGTGTGTGCGTGTGTGAGTGTGTGTGTAGAGCGTGTGGTTTTAGCAAGGCAGCTTTCCAGTAATTATTAAGTGTTGTTATTTGCTCGTAAGATGTAGTAAGCATGTGAAGCATTATACTGCCAAATGTGCTTGTAGCAAAAACACGCAAAGTATACAAATATAAATACGATTCGATATGATGATTTTTTCAAACAAATCGATCACATGCCAAGATGAATACCGTAAAAACTGGGACAGTTCTTAAGATGAACTGATATTCGTGTGTATGTACTTGTGTGAGTGTTTGTGTGTCTGTATGTGCGTGTGGTATCTAAAGTAGCAACGCTATTCAATTATAAGATACTCCATTATTTGCGTTCCTAAGATATTTCCAAAATGGAGAGTTGCTTCAAGCTATTGAGTTTCAATCCGTCTCGCTCCATCACATACAAATGATAGACGTGGGGTTGGAGGGCTACTAGGGAGTTGTAACTTTACGCTATGTCTTGCACTTTACAAATGAACATCAGAGTTATAATACTAGACCCATTTTAGTACGAAACTGAATGTATCACATGTCTTGAGATGATGAAATGATGAAACAGTGTACAATGTATACTGAATACACTCATTGTGTATAATATGTGTATTGTATAGCGTTGTTATAATTTGGCACCATATCATACAATGTATTACTTTGTACATCGAACATAGTACACATCACTGAGAATCTACAGTGTTCTACACTGGGAGAGCAAGGTATCAGATTTCACTGCGCACAGGATCTTGCGTGTGTGTGTGTGTGTGTGTGTGTGTGTGAATGTGTGTGTGTATCATTAAACAAACAATACATTCCCAACATTCCGCACATCAGTGATATACCGACACCCATCACGAAGAACACTGAAAATCGTGATCAGCCGTGACCAGCTACTATGATAACCCATGATATGTGTGTACTGTGTGTGTGTGTGTGTGTGTTTGTGTGTGTGTGTCTGTGTGTGTCTCAGGCGGTGCATCTTATTCAAACTCTGTGACTTCTGTAATAATGAGCAAGATCGAGAGAGAACTGAGTGAAAATGAGAGTCGGAACATCACATTTCCTAGGTCAATGTCACTGACCCAGAGCTAAACCTAGTTTGTTCCTGTAATAATGTCATCCACATAGTCAGTGTGACCAGCACTGACGTCATCACACTCAATGACGTCATCACACACCAATAGTCAGTGTGACCAGCACATCCACTGACGTCATCACACTGCGTCACGCGATACTTGGCAACGCTACTATAACAGTCCGTGGAGTTTGCACCTCTTCTCTGATAATATTGACACCATGCGTTACCATGTTCAACAGCTGTAACCATGTAACCATGGTAACGTGTAACCATGGTCACGCACGTTACACCTGTATCTGATCAGAGTCGGAGAGGGGTGTGGTGCAGGGCGAGATGGGCGGTTGTTTGAGTATTGCTTCTAGTGCCGATGGACGGTACAGTCCCATTGCTCCTTTACACTGGAGTGCTTCCAACTGAAGGGGGGAAGAGTGGGTTAGTGTGGTGTCAAGAGGAGCATGGCGTCAAGAGCAGAGGTGTCAGTGGTGATGCGACAGTGGTGCTGTGTCATAGTGGGTAAGTAGTGTGATGTACGGTAGGTACGACTCATTGTTGAGAAGGAGAGAGAACGTGTTAGACTCAGAACATACTTGTGGTGGATTATGCGGTTTCCCTATGCTAGGAGATATCATGATATAGCTAGATATAGGGCGTGGCAGCGTATCCCTGGCGATACACACAACCTAGACTGTGGAATGTGCGTTTTGGAGTTACAAGATGTTATGTTTCATGATAATGGGCGTTTAGAATAAATACAAAACGTTTAGAGAGCGTCACACGCGATATCTTAGCCTCATTCCCGATTGTACAACTAGAGACTAGCACAAAACACAGTAACAGACACACAGATACACATTGTTTCACACAAACGATACAAAAATATACATTCCGTGTACAAAGTACATGATAACATTTGTACACGCTGATACATACTCTCATCATACACATATCAACGATCATGATTGACTATATTGTGCAACTCTCAGGGGAATAGCATGAATACAGGACACTCACGTCATGCCGTATTATGGAAACAGAGAAGCGTGTGACTGAATTCAAAAACTGACGGTCCTTGCCATAGAAGTGCATTCCGTACTATACATGGTATCATGGTGCTATGTTCATACGACAGACGCTGACAATTTGATGTGTTTTAAATAATACAGCTGTTTAGTGTATAAATTATTCTACCTGTCACTCATCACCCATTCTTATTCAATAAGGGTTTGAGATTAGAACTGTAGAAGGATTATGAGAGGTAGATTACGAGGATATTTCATGAAATACTTCTCAGCAAATTAATTATTCGGTACTCAGCTATAATTATGCAAAAATTGTTAAACACTGTGTTTTAAAAGAATGTGTTTCATGAAACGGTTTATCACAAGAGGAATTGTGTGGGAACATGTGAGAAGAATATGTAAAGAATGTGAAGATGAGATGGAATGTCGAGACTGTTTATTGAGGAGTCCAGACACGACATGTTCAGACCCAATAACTCCTTGTGTACACAGAAACCACCGAATTTCACTCAGTTGAAGATAACAACTCATCCTCAAACCACGCCCTTTCTACACTCCCACATCATTCCCTTTCTGTTCCCCAATAACTCCAGTTCCCACACACAATTCCCTTCTCTTCCTCTCCTCATTACCTGAGCTAGTACATTTGAGAAGGACATCCGGTCGTCAGGGTTTAGTGCCCAGCACCTCACTATTAGTGTAAACAACTCATCAGAGCAGATGTCCGGTTGCATCAATCTCCATCCTCCTTGGAGATGCTTCACCATCTGATCCGGCTGCACGTCAACGTAGGGAACTTCACCAAATGTCAGGACCTGGATAAGTGATGACGTGATTAAGTGGTCACGTCATAAAGTGATGAAATTACAAAGTGATGACATACTTAGGTGATGAATTAATTAATTGATGTCGTAATACAATACACGCAAAACACTAATACTATCAACATTCAACATTCAGCTTCAATTGAAGCTGACATTCCTATATTTACACGAAAATATTATGTAACTGGGGTCTGGGAGCTCCGTCGTTTCAAAAGAGAGAATAATAATTGTGGGTTATGATTGTAGAAAATACGATGGCCTAGCGGTTAGGAAAAGTTGTGCATTCTTGGCGTCCGACAGCCTCGTGTTGATAAGGTGATATTATCTTTGTTGACGGACGTGTATCACATTACAACTCAAATCTGTTGAATGGTAGTTCCACCACAGGCAGAAAGGCCAGGGGGAACTATCATAGTTGGAACCTTTGACAATGGCATTGCATTGTATACGGGGGGGCTTCATTGTATACCGGGGGTTGATAATATTATTATTCTTCATGAAAAGATTTGAATTAAACGCGTGTACTGCATAACTGTTATTGATCACGTGCAATCACTGGATCTGAGGTTCTAGCTCGGTCTGACGGTGTTTACAACTTTGAAAGCTCAGAGTCACAGTTTGTGAGGGAAAACAATTCATTGGATAAACAGGTGTTTCCAAAACTCATTATGTGGTCCACCAGGCGTTGGAATGTGTATAGGTATGAGTATTGAGTATGGGCGTGCGCGTCTGTCTGTGTATTCTTACACGGTGAAGCTCTAATTCACATGGGAATAGAAAGACCCTTAGACTTTAGAACAAGTGTACGAAATTCATTCAAGTGTATATTATCCATCCATCATCCACTTGTGAATTAATACCAGGAATTGACTTCCATTTTGTAAATGTTCAAACACTCCTACACAGTACACACACTCCTCCATTTAGTACAACACATGAAGTTGTCCTGATGTCACGATATACCGCATTCGGTCCGTGACGCACCACGCCCTTGCTCACACACTCTCACTGACTTTGAACTAGCAACGCGGCAATTACTCCTTTGTAAAATATGCCACCGTTAATTTGGTAATAAGAGACTGTATTTGTTTCCACTTGAAGAAGAGGAAATATAGAATATACCTCACTGAAGCACACCTTTACATATTATCACATTTTGCACGTGATTACCGTTATAACTATTGCAGGTAGATGGCTTTCTTTTCAAAACGATAGGTCAGGGTATTGACTGATCATTCAGTGGCAATACCTATCACATTCTCATTGCACCTTCACATACACTTCACACGCAATAGCGATGAATATTGACATCATTGAGGTGCGGATTTCCAGGCATTTCTGCGAGAAATAAACTCCACAACATTCCTAGCCGTCCTACATTCCCTGAGCTCACAGCGTGGCATGATAAACACAAGCTAAATACAGTTCGAATCGGAGTGACCTTGACAAGCAAATTAGATGGGGAAAGTCTTAACATGCAGTCGAATACAGGGTTACCATAGAACAGTAATAGACCCAGCTTTAACCTAAATTTTAAAAAGCGGACGCAGAGCATACAGTTCTATTTCGGTAACACACAAGGGTTGAACGCTACATGAGCGGTTAGATTGCATGATTTCCGTCATTAAATGTTAGGATCTATCAACTCGCTTTCGTTATTCGGTTCACGAAGAAGGCCATATATTGACCTGATCGACCCCTAATTTCTATAAAATCATGAAAAATCAAAGTGTAGAAGAATCAACAAGAGAAATCAGAATTTAAGAAGGGGATGACTCTCTTGGTCATTTACCCTCTCATGACATTGACTTACCTCCCAGAAAGTGACACCGAAAGCCCACACATCACTCATGGTAGAATACATGAGATCGGTGAGACACTCTATTGCCATCCACTTGATGGGTAGTCTGGGACTCGCTACCCGTCCCGGTAACTCATGGTAATCGTTAGGGAAGAGATCACGTGAGAGTGCACTGTCGGCTATCTTCACCACCAGGTCGTTACCGACGACACAATTCCGCGCGGCTAGGTCTCCGTGCACGTTGTTCTTGGAGAGGGCCTCCATGCCCCGGGCCACACAGATCATCATGTGGATTTGGTCTGCCAGGGTCAGCGTGTTGGGGTTGCTGGGAGTTGGTCTGGCGAGGTGAAGGAACGAGTGGAGGTTGCCGCCCTTCATGTACGGGTATATCGCGATGGGAGGCTTCGCAAATCCCTCGTCCACAATCCCAGTCACGGTCAGGATGTTGGGATGGGTCACCATCTCCAGAATTACTGCTTCTCTGAGGAATGCTGTAACTGTGTCTCTGTTACAGGCATCTTCTTTGAGTGTCTTTGCGAATACTGTAGAGCGCTGGTTTAGCGCTGCATCTCGAGTGTACGTGGCTAGGTATGTGATTCCAACAGATCCTGGAATGTGTGGTTGATACAAAACAATGGTCTCTCTCTAACGGCGAAATTTTTAATCAAACTTTGGAGTGATCCCAAATGTTATTATTGTGAGCTAAACAAGTCTGAACATTGTGACGAATGAGCAGCATACCAGATTTGAGAAATGTATCAAAGACAATGGAGCTTCTTGGTACTTTGAGTTCTGATGTAGCAGTATTACCATTCTGGTAGGCTGGCGGGAGTAAGCCACCACCTGTCATCTTATTATGGTGGGATTCGGAGAGAAAACTCCCTGAAAATAAAGAGGGGAGGTGAGATGCGCGTACATCTGCATACCCCCTACGGCCCTACTATACATACCCTACTATACATACCCTACTATATTACATACCCTACTATACATACAGACACAAAAAATACGTCATGGGAGACTCATAAAATCAAACACATACACGCAACTCACTACACAGTAACGTTCTTACATCGTTCTAACATATTTCAGAGTTCAGACATCACCGAGCCCGCATTCACAGTCGGGGGCAGTCGATATTGTGAAATTATCCTATTCTAGAGCTCATAATTATATTTCACATCCATACCCCTCACACAATACGTATTNATACCCTACTATACATACCCTACTATACATACCCTACTATACATACCCTACTATACATACCCTACTATTCATGCCCTACTATACATGCCGACAGACACAAACATACGCCATGGCCACTCATAGGGAGACTCATGAAATCAAACACATAGGTACACACAACTCACTACACAGCAACGTTCTAACATCGTTCTAACATATTTCAGAGTTCAGACATCACCGAGCCCGCATTCACAGTCGATATTGTGAAATTATCCTATTCTAGAGCACATAATTATATTTCACATCCATACCTCTCACACAATACGTATTATTATAGATGACAATAATTATAACCTTGAAATAATACCACCCTGTGTGTGTGTGTGTGTGTGTGTGTGTGTGTGTGTGTGTNTATCTCTTTGCGTGTGTGTGTGTGTCTGTGTGTGTGTGTGTGTGTGTGGTTGTAACTTAGTATGAGGAATTTCTAATGAAATATGCGATGGTTGGGATTCTTGGTGGTAACATGAGACTATCGAGTCACACTGGGTGGACCCATTCTGGGGGACTATAATATAAGAGACATTGGCAGAGAGCACAGACATTGGCACGGCTATCAGGGATATTAAACTGACATTGTACAGACAGACATTGAATAAACAGGTTAACAGAACCAACAGATCAACAAGAAAAGACAGGCAGACATGAACATTGATCATTAACAAGTCACAGTACCGACTAACAGACACACTGCCAGCAAATTCACGACTTCAAGAGCACACACTTCATCTCTCACACGAAGATGGCCCCTACCTTCCCCTGAGCTGTATCCGAAGGGTTGCTTAGGTTGCTGACCGGACCCGTGCAGCGAGGGTACGGAATGTTGCTGGGGTATGGGATTGTAACCCGAGTGTTGACTGCCCCCGTGAGGGGTAGCTGTGTACTGCCCCGTGAAGCTATTATCGGGTAGGGGTGCATAACCGTTAGGATGCATGTTCATTCCACCGCTCTCTGAAAAATAAAGTGGGATTAGCAGACAATTATATATCATCGCTGTCTTTTTTCATCCATGAAATTTCTGGGAATTATGGAGGTTATATTTGCGTGAAATTGTATGGAATTTCAAATAACCCCTGCTAATTAATTTCAAAACATGCGCATTTTAAAACGTTTGTTCTCCGGACGCCAGGTAATAGCCCGTAAATCCTACTGAGTGTACGACTAAGGAACAACATAACTGTGGAGTATGAATATGAGCAATTACATGTTATGTACGACTACTGGCTAAACGATGTTGAAAGTTGTATGGAAGAGGAAAATACTGCACTCTAACATACACCAGTTATGTGGTTACGACTGGAGCACAAAAGGAGGTAGTACGACTGAATTGAAAAATCTTGAATAAGATGAATTGAACGAGAGCATTTTGTATGAATTAAATGAACATGGAAATTTGTACAGGAACTTCGGCGTCGGTATGATTTCAAATTACTTCGGAGTCTGGAGATATGTTAAATGCCCAAGTCTACGAACAACTAAAGATGTTCCTAAGTTCATTACCCAACGCAACCACTGCCGGACTATACGATGTCACGTGGACTCCTAGTAAAAATCGTTGCGGAGGTACGCACCTGCCATGAGTTTGTGGTTGTTGGATCGTCGTCGTATTCTCACGTAGCAGACCACTGAGACCACGATAACGAGAATCAGAACTACCGCCAGTACGGCACACACTGCGTACAGGATCATCGCGTTCTTACTGTGGCAGGGGAAAGGGAGGGGTTACAACATACTGCATTGATTTTCATCGAGGATGATCGTCATTTGGCTATATGTTGACAAATATCGTGAAACAATTATAGTATGGAGATACCTGCTTGTGCAAAATCATGGGTGAATATCATAGTTGTGGATGTCCTCTAGATTTTGCAGTGAGGGAATGTAAAACACTTGATGAGGAGTTAGCTGAATGAATGGAACCGGGAACGTGAGTTGTTATGAACCCTTCTCAAATAATAGAAATGGGTATTGGGTATACCTATTATGCCGGTTCAGTGTTAGATTATGTACACTGTACAGTATGATTAATGATTATTCTTATTCAATATTAATTTTATGTATGGTACAGCTGAGTGAATGATCTATGTGTGCCATGTACCTAGTGTTGAACTGTTGAATGATAAATATCAGAATTATGAGCTATGAGTAATTATAATTGTGCAAGTTGACGAGGCTGTAGATTTTTTACATCGAGAATATTCGACTGTATCCTATGCCACCATATAAATTTGACCTTCATATGAATTAATATTCCATGCTCACTGATAATCAAAAATCTGTTCGAGCATAATTCAATTTTAATCCATCAACATTGCGAGAAGAATGCCGAATTAATCAAATCAAAACTTTGGTAGGGATCATAAATGATAATATGAAGTGGGTAGAACTCACTTGTCTGTGATGATAATTGGGTTGGGCACGGAGCAGTTTTTAGCAAGGTAAAAGTCGAACTGATCGATAGATTGATCACTCAGATAACTGAGCTGAACCTCAACCTTGACAAACGTCTTCTGAGTCTCACGACATGTAAAGTTGACAGTGAAATCTGTTGTCGACGAGTTGACTAACCCCTTGGAAGAGAAGTAAGGGTTAAGTTCATCTATAGAGAATGCTATTTTTGGGGAGGGGGCCCAAATGTTTCTGGTCACGTGACAGCGTTTCAGTATTTTCAATGGTTGTATCCGTGTTTTCATTGGTCATTGCTGTCAATCATTTAGGACCCCTCCCCAATAATAGGTATCATTATCTATTGACACTAAACATCATTTCCGTTTACTGAGATCCCAATCTTAAACTACCTGCTTATCTATGTTGATTCCCGGATCTTCCATATTATTGAGAGTTGTACTCCTGAAGTTGATGTAGTAGCTGGCGTCTTCCTCAGCAGACATTCTACAGTCCATGATTTGGGTACCTGGGGAAACAAGATCCTTACCTACAACGAATCATATTGGCTTTAACACTATTCAAATCATAGGACATAGAGCAGAATAGTGTTGGGGGATGATTGACTTACTGTTCATTATTGGGAACTCTGCAATTTTGTCCTTGCTTGAATAATTTTCCAAGACCCTGCCAGCTTTGATCATACATGGCTCAACCTTGAAAACACTGATAGAACAGCATAAGTTGAAGTCCTTTGCCAAGGAAGGTGGTAGGAGAGCAAGGAAAAGAAGTCCAAGGAAGGGTGTAGCCGTCATGATTTCTAATGATATACTGCTTTTTGGTGTAGCATACTACATTTCCATAATATCACTATGCTATATGAGGCAATTGGTAACTTAAGTCTGGTATAGATAAACATCGGTTAATTCAAACCTATTGGGTTTGTGTTTGAAATTCTTCACTAAAAATGTTAAGATCATGGTTTGATGGAAAGCAAGGTCAACAACATAAGCAAGATAATGGAATTAACAAGACAAGGAAAATACGGCATTGCAAGTCAATTAAATCAAGAATGATTAAGAATTGATTATCAAATTAAATCAAATAGTAATAACGAATTTCTTAAATACATTTCCAGCAACAATTAAATCTCTATCAAATCTATCAAACAGTGGGGAAGATCAAGAACTAGTCCATGATGAACCGACATTGATTCATTTCTGTCAACAGATTCATTTCTGTCAACATAGGAGGAAGATCTCTATTCAAATCAAGATAAACCATGTTGTTAATCATTGTTCAGCTTTGATGCAAGCTTTTTATTTCTGAACTCAAACTGTCCAGATCACCCATAATTTCCTTGAATCTCTCTAAGGATGTAGAGTCTTCATGGAGGGCCCCTGCTTTACTCATGTCAAGTTTTAAGTGTTTCACTGCCAGTTCTTCTTGCATGTTCCTTATCTAGAATGTGGAGCTATCTGTGACTGAAAACTAAAGTATTATTACACTGACATCTATTTGAGAGAATCTAGCCTGGACTAATAGGTAACAATAACATTGTGACAGATGCCTACCTTTTCCAGCTTTTGAAAACTGCATGAGCCCTTGAAAGCTTGCATATCTCCAGCATTAAACTCAGTTTTTATTTGCTGTAGGCCTTTTTCTTTATGTGGTGTACTTGACAGATCATTATTGAAAGAATGTGACATCTGTAAAATGCATAAGTATATTTAAAGTCTTCCTAAAAAGGATGATAAATCTGTAAAAAGCATGATTGAATTTGGAGTCAATCATTGAGATTTATTGAGATTTTAAATCCTCCTGCAGTGATCATTTCAGTCTAAGAATAAATTTGCATTTTGCACATGCTTGTAGGATTACTCCCTACCCCCGCTAACGGCAAATATGTGGCTAATATCTTGTCAGATTTTATCTGACCTCTGCATTCTGTGATTCTCGCTCGCACCCCTTTATGTTTCGGCCTTCGATGAAGGCGCGCGCGCGAGAACTAGAGGTCAGATTTGTAGGATTTCATCCTATCCTTGCTGGTGGGATTTTATCGGGGCGGATTGAATCAATCCGATTGATCAAAATCGCGCGCACCGATGGTAGGGTAAGATCCTACAAAGGTCAGATATACAAAATCTGAAAGAAGCGATATTCGTCAGGATAAATTGCCGGATGTTATCTCTCCACTGTTTCTTGCGCGCAAGAAACAGTGGACAGATAACATCCGGCAAAGGATAAATTAACGCGCGTCAGGATAAGGTTAAGCGCGCTATTCAGTATTGAAAGCCGCACAACCCGCGTACGTACTCACGTGGATCTTATAAATTGAGCGCCGCCTACGTCAACGTTCCATTGTCGTGAGACCGGTTGTGACGTGTCCAGTCTTGGTCGATGGTCAAGCATTGACAGAGAAGAATCAGGAATGATACACGAGTGCAGAGTATTCATACATTTGAAAAACATTCCATTGAAGCAAATAAATAATCGAACTCCGTGCCGGCAATCCATTCTTAGTTATCGGACTTCGGAGTTTTGACACTTCAGCAAAATTTCTGATATAGAATAGCTACTTCAAACTCAGTTTTATAATACCAGACTTACAAACAATACTACTTCAATTCACTGGGGCTCAATTTCACTTATGTACAAATTCAGAAATGCAGACAAAAGTTTTCTACTCTCCGATAACTTGCAATTTTTGCCGGTATTCTTCGTGGTGGAACATGGTTGCAATGAGCTTGTGCTCGTTTTTAGGGTCCAGTTCGTGACTGTAGTTTATGTCTTCACCCCGGAGATCGGTCTGTTTGCCGCCCATTTGTCGCAAGATGGCGTCCCCAGCGCAGATGTCCCACTTTTTGATGAGGGTTGTGTGAACATACACGTCCTGAGTTCCTTTTATCACCTCAATCGTCTTGTATCCAGCTCCTGTAACAAGAGTTATTAGCAAATATTAAACAGTTATCATCACTATTCACTATATCACCAGGTTTCTGCAATCAATCATCGGTAACTATAACCTCCAGCAGGGGTCACTTTCACTTTTCTCGGTTCGAAAGCATCCGCAGCCACTTTAGCCACGTTGCCGGCGTGAGAGCGGCTCACAATAACTCGTAAATCGTCGGCGGCTTCGGATCCATGCATGTCTTTGAGTGAGGGAGAGACGCCGTTACCGACCTGGAATGATCTGATTTCAGAAAGGGAACAAATTGTGACGTATAGTAAGTCCAGGCAGTTTAATATGTTTGCAATTGATTTGAGTTAACATACATGAGATTTACATTAGTGATATACTGTGACATGACAATCACATTGCGCTTACAGTGACACTCATGACTCTCTGCTTGACTGTCATAACGTTCAAAATCTCAATAAAAACGGCTAACTATACGTTCAATAACTTATTTTTGATGTTGAAATGACGGCTGATATTCCGTTGTCTGATACACGGGTGAGTTTCTTTTCATTGAAGTCATTTCCCCCGAATTTGTTAGGCATTTGCGTTTACATTGGGTCCTTCACCTCTGACGTCACTCATTTCACAGAAAAAGAAGAACTCAACCAATTTCTGCATCCCAAAGTTTGTGTACAATCCTGGCGAATCATCCCAAACACCATCAAGTTCCGACAAACATGATCTTTACAAGTTCAAATCGGAACACTTCGCCGCTGCTCGAACCGAATTTTACCACGATTTCTACGAGGCACTGAGGGACATTCGTCTTCACAACGCCACCCGACACGAGGTTCTATACCTGACATTCCAGGGATTCCAGTACGAAAGCCTGTACACACGATCCGCCCTCATACTCAACTTCAAGTACGAATCATTGATTGAGAACCACCAGCCACAGAAGGATTGCATTGTCTGCATTGTACTTGACAGAGACAGGGTGAAGAGCAGTGAGGTGAGGAGTGAGGAGAGCCCACCAACTCGAGGATATATGGAACACAGGCCCGAGGAAATTGAGGAAAGTTGGAGTCCCGAGGATGAAGATCCAAAGAACCTGATATGGGGTCTGGTAACCGTAGTAAACACAGATCCGTGTAACATGCTCTGTGTCGAGCTGCTCCCCGAGATAACAGCTCTGGACCCTCATGAGATTCTCTTCAAGCTGACAACACTCAGGCACCCAGTGCTGGGACTCACTCCCAACAAGTTCTACGTGCACTTTTCCCTCCTCCGAGAAATGAACTTCCTCGATACCGATCTGAATCAGGAGGTGGCGTCTGTGTTGCTAGGAGACGAGAAGGGTAACACAGAGCCGCACTACCTGCTTCCTGAGAAGTTGGGGGAGAAAATGCGGGAATCTGTGGTTCCAGAACCGGGCTCACTGAATAGTGCGCAGGCAAGGGCGATAAAGTGGTGTTTGGCGCACAAAGTGGCTGTAATCCAGGGACCGCCAGGTTAGAATACGGTCTCAATTCTCATTGTCTCACTCTCATAGTTAATTCACGTGCAGAACCCAACACTCATTCTCATTTCTCTTCTTGTATATGTGTTGATTCCTAGGTACGGGTAAAAGTCATTTGTCGCTCAAACTCATAAAGAAGCTGAGCACTGTCGATTACATGAGACCTATCCTGTTCATAACGGTGAAAAACACAGTTCTCGACAACTCCTTGCTGAAATTACTCAGCATGAATGTGAGTAGTTGCTGAATCTGAGTGCCTAAAACCACATTCCACAACAATCATCTGTTAGTATTTGACATATTTCAACTACAGTTGTTTGACAACGATAAGATACTACGGATCGGGCAACAATACGACAAGACGCTTACAGAGATCGAGAAAATCTCTACCAACTCTCCGTGGCATCAGAAGAAGAAGGAGGAAGCCCGGTCCTACAAATCGAAAAACCTGCGTGACATAAATCTCAACCTGGAAAATTTCTACAACAGCAATGATGTGTTTAGCCAAGTGGACAAATCAAGATCCATTGATCTGCGAGAAATATGGGAAGAATTGAGTCTAGAACAGAGGACAACATTTGTGGAGCATGTCATGGAATGTCACCCAGAGGATATACCAATGACTTCGCAACAGGATGACGACGGAAATATCCAGTTCGATAAGATCGAGTTCGACGTGGTAAGCAAGGCAATGGAACGATGGAGTAGCTCAGCTAAGGGAGCCCTTGCAGAGCTGAAACAGAGAGAACCGGAAATAAGACGTGTCGAGCAGATACCAGACGACCGACGGAGTTTACCACGTGACCAGGGAAATCATGACATGGACGAAACGGTGATTGTGAAGCTGCGAGTTTTCCACATTTTAGAGGAGCGGGAGTACACCGCGTTTAACATCACTGATTTTCCCCACGATTGGAGGCGAGGTGAGACCAGTTATGGCAGCATTTGGGACCTGAGTGTGGAGGACAGACTGAGATTTATTTTCTCTCTGCTCTATGAGCGACTGAGGAGGATTATCAAGAAACTGGACGGTAACGCATACCAGCACTACGACCTTAGTGCGAGGAAGATAAAGTATTGCAACGCGAGGAAAGGAAGGACTTATGAAAATTACTCGGTTCTGGCTACGACAGTTCACGGTGCAGTTATACACAAGCAAGCTCTATCCCATGTATGTGTGGCATGATCTGACAACCCTAGGGATCCATTATTCAGTACATTGCTAGTGTGTCTAATGAATCCCATCTTGCAGGCGGGAGTGGTGACCGTGGTGTGTGAAGAGGCAAGCCAGGTGGCAGAGCGGGATCTCCTGGTGGCACTACCCAACACGACTCTCCATCTCATTATGATTGGTTTGTAGTCTGTGTGTGATTCTATCCGCATCGGAATTTACCTTATTCCTAGAATCAACACACGCTTTCACCTTCAAATTTTACCGCAAAGCACCCTTACTATACACTAGTTTCCAATTGGCTCCACACCGACGCTCAACCTCCTGATACTGTTCCCATTGCTCAGGTGATAGGAAGCAGTTGCCCCCATTTACCAACATCAAGTCCCTGTCGTCCACCAACACAAGCCTCATGAACCGTCTAATAGAGGAGGGACACGACTTCTGCGAGCTAAACTGTCAGTTCAGAATGATACCGGCAATAGCTGATCTGGTGTCCGATTTCTACACAGACCTGGTAACAGTGACACCTGACACCGCGCTCAACACCTGCATCAAACACCCGGTGTTTTGGTGGAACCACAACTCCTACGAGTACAAGGGGTTGTCACCCCGTAACGAGCTCGAGGTGGAGAAGATATGCGCCCTGGCAAAGTATCTCCTACTCCAGGGTGTGGACGAGGGCAGGGTCACCATCCTAGCTGCGTATCAGGGTCAGGTGGCAGCTATCAGAGAACACATGGAGTACAGGTGTTCTCACCACCAGGACACGGACAAGCTACTCCGCATACAGATCAGGACAGTGGACAGTTACCAGGGCAGTGAGAATGACGTCATACTCCTTACCATGGTGCGGAATAATCCGGCAGGGGTGATTGGATTCATGGACCTGGCGGGACGGCGGTGCGTGGCAATGTCACGAGCACGCCTAGCTCTGTACATCGTGGGGAGCAGTGACGTGTTCAGAGACACGGATTGGGGGACCGTGGTGAGCATGCTGACAGAGAGGGGAATGTTGGGGGACTCCCTCTCGCTTGTGGGAGTGGGGGGAGTGGAGAGGGAAGTGGACACGGCGGGGGAGTTGTGGGAAGTGTGTGAGGAGCTCATTGTAACGGGTCAGCTGACGGGGGAAACAGCGGACGATAAAGATGGCAATGAGAATGAGGGAGAATAATCGATATTCGATAAAAGGAGATTTTCCACGTCTGTGGGATATTTGAGACATGACTCATGATAGATAGCTACCTTGTTTATTGTTGATATTGGTAACTAGGTCCTTCTGATTGTGGCTCAGCAAATTTCAAATGTTTCTTGTCACGTGTGCAGTGAGTGTGTAATGATAATTGTATAGTTTACGTTTAATAGCTCAGTTCTGTGATTCAAAGCTGCTGCCTAAATATAACCCCTTATCGACCCAAAACATGCCAGTTTGTGTGAGCATTTGAGGATAGCTCCAAAACGGATCGACCGATTAACTTGAAACTTCTACCATAGCTCATGGACCATTAGAAACTCGGACAACCAAAATTTCACGTCAATCCAATGATTGGTTCCCGAGTTAATGGCCACCATAACCCCTAATCGACCCAAAACATGTCAGTTTGAGTGAGCATTTGATGATAGCTCCAAAACGGATCGAC
>CAMPET010000014.1:321878-359179 GCA_946803715.1 Beroe ovata | reverse complement strand
AACGCCTTTTCGACCCAAAACATGTCAGTTTGAGTGAGCATTTGAGGATAGCTCCAAAACAGATCGACCGATTGACTTGAAGCTTCTACCATAGCTCAAAGACCATTAGAAACTCGGACAACCAAAATTTCACGTCAATCCAATCACCTAATCCCCACTTACCCAAGCCCAGTATGTGGTGTCCTCGAATGGTTTCCTGATGATACCAGCAACTGGTACTCCCTTGACAGCCACGCATGCCATCACAGTCACATATTCCGTTAGTTTCTCGGTGTATTCTTGTGTAGCGTCCAGGGGATCAATCCACACTGTAATGTCACTTGCTAGAACCTTGGGATATGAGACACATAGTTACACAATGTATGATAGAAACGACGTATTGTATAGTTCACGGGGGTTTTCACAGCTACTGGCAACCACTCACAGGGAGGTTGAGTTCTGGTTTTGTTATCTGATCAACGTCAGGGTGGGTGAATGGAGGCATCTTTACTCCATCTATCGATTCAGCTTCATGTTCTTCACTGGGGTTAAAAGACAGAATTAGACAATATGAAATATAATTAGACAATACATAACGTAGATACATACCTAATGAAATTACTTTAGAACAACGCTCTGGACTTCCCCCTTACCTCACGATATTCAGATCAGGGAATGCCTTGGTGAATCCCTTCACGAGGATACGGTGTGAGCCCATGTCACCCTCTGTTTTGGGATCGTTAGCTCCTTCCCTCGTCTGACCTTTACTCTCTTCGTGAAGATCATCTGACAAATTTTACTGTTACAACGGTCGTTTTATGATTAGGAAAACTTCAAGAAGTGATCATTAAGAAGTGATCATTGATCACAAATGGAACCCATTTTTGGTTTTGTTTTACGATCATGTACTCAAAACTCACTGGTTTCCCTGATCTCCTTCACTAATCTGCCTGCTTCCTCAGTGAGATAAATTGCAGCTGAGAGAATGTCTGAGATCTTGTACTCCTTGGCAAACTTAGCTCGTGGGTACATTGAGTTGGCCGTCTCTGATATCGAACCTCTGGAATCACCAGGTAGGTGACTGTAAGGAGAGGAGAATACAGCAAGATGCGTAGCAGCAATAACAATTATGAAGGTCCCTCTTGTTTGTGTTTGTGTTCACGAAATAACTAGCTAGAGAATGATCTGGCCAGCAGTATGCGACGTTAAGTGCCCGGGTGTCATGCGATGCGTTACATTTAATTCCCATAATCAAAGAACGATGATTGAGGAAAGAATATTAAAGGAAATAAGGTCGACCGGGATTGTTCAGCAATATGTGATTACATAAAGTTGCATGTACCATAATATCGTTATCATCATGTTATTATCAGGATTTGATTATCTAGAAAGGGGCATTTTTTCATACCAATTACGAAAGGTAATATCTTCACGTACCTGAACGTGTAGACAAATAAGAGGAGCACAGAAACACATATCAGGATGATTCCTGTGTTAGAAATACTGATCCCAGCTGGCCCCCGTATGGCCATTATCTAACACCTTGAACAAAGACGAGGGGTAATAGGATGGGTAATTAACTATCTACGTACTACAATGATGCCGTGTTCCCTGTTCACAGGTATTAGGGTCTAGAGACCCCAGAAACACCCATCACAAAACGTCGAAATGGAAAGGGAGTGACAACCGTGGATGACTGAGCAGAAGGCAAATTGTAATGGATAGCGATAGACTAACACCTATGATTAATATTACTCCAGTAGCCCAGCCATAGTCAGTATGCAACNTTGTACTCCTTGGCAAACTTAGCTCGTGGGTACATTGAGTTGGCCGTCTCTGATATCGAACCTCTGGAATCACCAGGTAGGTGACTGTAAGGAGAGGAGAGGATACAGCAAGATGCGTAGCAGCAACAATAATTATGAAATTCCCTCTTGTTTGTGTTTGTGTTCACGAAATAACTAGCTAGAGAATGATCTGGCCAGCAGTATGCGACGTTAAGTGCCCGGGTGTCATGCGATGCGTTACATTTAATTCCCATAATCAAAGAACGATGATTGAGGANAACTCGGACAACCAAAATTTCACGTCAATCCAATCACCTAATCCCCACTTACCCAAGCCCAGTATGTGGTGTCCTCGAATGGTTTCCTGATGATACCAGCAACTGGTACTCCCTTGACAGCCACGCATGCCATCACAGTCACATATTCCGTTAGTTTCTCGGTGTATTCTTGTGTAGCGTCCAGGGGATCAATCCACACTGTAATGTCACTTGCTAGAACCTTGGGATATGAGACACATAGTTACACAATGTATGATAGAAACGACGTATTGTATAGTTCACGGGGGTTTTCACAGCTACTGGCAACCACTCACAGGGAGGTTGAGTTCTGGTTTTGTTATCTGATCAACGTCAGGGTGGGTGAATGGAGGCATCTTTACTCCATCTATCGATTCAGCTTCATGTTCTTCACTGGGGTTAAAAGACAGAATTAGACAATATGAAATATAATTAGACAATACATAACGTAGATACATACCTAATGAAATTACTTTAGAACAACGCTCTGGACTTCCCCCTTACCTCACGATATTCAGATCAGGGAATGCCTTGGTGAATCCCTTCACGAGGATACGGTGTGAGCCCATGTCACCCTCTGTTTTGGGATCGTTAGCTCCTTCCCTCGTCTGACCTTTACTCTCTTCGTGAAGATCATCTGACAAATTTTACTGTTACAACGGTCGTTTTATGATTAGGAAAACTTCAAGAAGTGATCATTAAGAAGTGATCATTGATCACAAATGGAACCCATTTTTGGTTTTGTTTTACGATCATGTACTCAAAACTCACTGGTTTCCCTGATCTCCTTCACTAATCTGCCTGCTTCCTCAGTGAGATAAATTGCAGCTGAGAGAATGTCTGAGATCTTGTACTCCTTGGCAAACTTAGCTCGTGGGTACATTGAGTTGGCCGTCTCTGATATCGAACCTCTGGAATCACCAGGTAGGTGACTGTAAGGAGAGGAGAGGATACAGCAAGATGCGTAGCAGCAACAATAATTATGAAATTCCCTCTTGTTTGTGTTTGTGTTCACGAAATAACTAGCTAGAGAATGATCTGGCCAGCAGTATGCGACGTAGAGTGCCGGTGTGTCATGCTATGCATTACATTTAATTCCCATAATCAAAGAACGATGATTGAGGAAAGAATATTAAAGGAAATAAGGTCGACCGGGATGATTCAGCAATATGTAATTACATAAAGTTGCGAAAAGTTGCATGCACTATAATATCAAAGTCAATCTCGCGTTATCATCATGTTATCAGGATTGGATTATCTAGAAAGGGGCATTTTTCCATACGAATTACGAAAGGTAATATTTTCACGTACCTGAACGTGTAGACAAATAAGAGGAGCACAGAAACACATATCAGGATGATTCCTGTGTTAGAAATACTGATCCCAGCAGGCCCCCGTATGGCCATTATCTAACACCTTGAACAAAGACGAAGGGTAATAGGATGGGTTATTAACTATCTACTACAATTATGCAGTGCTCACTGTTTACAGGTATTATGGTCTAGAGACCCCAGAAGCACCCATCACAAAACGTCGAAATGGAAAGGGTGTGACAACCGTGGATGACTGAGCAGAAGGCAAATTGTAATAGATAGCGATAGACTAACACCTATGATTAATATATAAGTGCAACGTGAGCACACATGGAATAATGTCATTTTGTACTAGCAATGTGTAACGTGTATAATGTACTGTGAGTATACTAGACCTACAGCGATAAAACCCAGAGATGTGAAACAATTATTAATGGATACCTCGGAAGGGTACTGTTTGTGTCTTGTGATGTGACTCATGACTATTACAGATACAGACCAAGTTAAAACTAACTAACACGTAGCAAAAAATGCGATTATCAGAAGCTGACCATCGTTTCCTCAAGTGTGAATCAATCATCATGAGATTGACTGCTTTGGCACTCGTAAAGTGAGGCATTTTTGTGTAATTGGTGCGTCACAACTCACGACTCACGAGTACAATAGGTATTCTAGGGTGATTATAAATTTACAGTGTTTCAACTTTCAAGAGTAGGAAGATTGGATAAGTGCCAAAAGGTACATCAATGAAACACAGAGACCTCCTGACAAAATCTTATCGACCGATTTGAACTATCTAATATCAACTTCAAAACAAAACTCAATATAACAAAATCTAACTTAACATTTACGATCTTTCAAAAACCATTTAATTAGTGCAAACTATTGAAATAGAAGTAAGATTGATTCAAGCAAGAGGTCTCAACATTATTAAGTTAGCCTCATCATAGAACTTCAATAAAATATAATCATACCTATTTACATCTTTTTCTGATTAAATCAAAACGCGTCATGATATTCCCCTATATTCATGACTAGGTCAAAACTTCGGAACATCGTGGTCCGAAACCAGTAGTTAGTCAAGATGCGCCCATCGATCAATAGGTCCCATATTCTCGCATTGAACGGATTTCACATTTTCAAAGGAATGAAAAACAAGAATACAGATATCATGCGGTAGGTAATGCGTCCAAAAGGAGACCAAATCATCAGCCTTCACGTTTTATCTCTTGTACTTTTCAATTTTTTGAGTGATTTCGGCGGTATTTGCCTGAACCAACTTGCCTTATATTCTAAGGCATCAAGTACTATATCATGTTCTTCCTGAGAAAAGTTAAGGAGAACACTTATCACTTTCACGAGGTAGTTAGTCTCACTGTCTAGGAAACTGGTCATGTACTTGATGACGCAATGTTTCAGGTACTCTTGATTCACATCATCAAGAGGCTCTTCAGGGACTGATTTACTGACATCGGCAGATGTCACCTGCGATTGACGTCTCGGGAGGGCTGGGCTGGCACGGGAGCTCGTGCAGGGAGAAATGTTGTTGGACCCACCTCTCAACTCTGATTGGAGAGTTTTCTTCATGTCTAGGAGGTGCTGCTGTGTCTGCTTCAACTGTTTCGTTTTTCCAGATAGCTCTGCCTCAAGATCGGAGCATTTCTTCCTGAGGTCAGCTAGTTCACCTTCAGTATCTTTCCTTGTTGCGATGTCAACTTCTGTAACACCTTTAGCAAACTTTGCTTGCAATGAGCTTGATACGGGTAGAATGGTGTTTTGGTTTGCCTTCCTCAGTTTTTCCAATTCTTCCTTCAGGGAACTGTTTTTGCAAGATAAGTTTTCGATTTCCTCCCTGAATCTCACCTCCACCTCTCGTTTCTCTTCAACCCAACTTTCTCTCGCAACAACCAAATAGTCATACTCTTGCTTGAGCTCCATTTCATTTTGTTGCAAGGAGGAAATTTCATCCCTCAACTCATGTATCTGTAGATCAACATCTGAGCTTTGTTTGATCTGAAGTTTCAGTTCGCTAATCTCAGCTTTATCTAAATTCTGAGATTCAGATAGCTCTGCATAGCTGGATAAACTTGCTGCCAACTCTATTTTGAGAGCGCTACACTCCGATTCAAGATCAGATTTCTGAGAATTTGTTGCAGTGGCGGCGATTTGAAGTTGCTCAATGAGGTCTGCTTGTTTTTGGCATTCGACATTGAGATTTTCATATTGATTCTTGATCTCATTGATTTCCTCCTTCAAGATACACTCGTTTTCAGCGGATGTGTGTTTCAGTGCCTCAAGTTCTTTAGTGACATCAGAAAGGGTATTTGAAGTATTCTCCAAAGAATTTGTGAGTTCAAGAGCATTGCACTTGTGTGTCTCTATAGCAAGTTCTTTATTTTTGATGTCCTCTCTCAATCTGTTTATTCTGAAGTCTTTGTCAGAAGCTTTCTGTGTGTAAGTGTCGAGATCGAGTTCGAGTCTGATGACCTGGTTTTCTAAGGACTCTATTTCTTGACGACTTTTAGCCACCTCCCAGTTCAGTGCTTCCGATTCCTTGGCACAATCTAATTCTATCAATTGATCTGAAGATTGTTCTTTTTGTAAATTGTCGAATCGTTCAGTCGTATCATCAAACTTCTTTTGCAATGCTTGAAGTTCGCTGTCTTTAATCACTAACAAGTCTTTCATTTTTTGAACTTGAATCTCACTATGTTCTTGAATCTCAATAAGTTCTTGATAAGCTTTCTCTACGGATTCGGCCTTGTTTTGCCAGGCAACTGCATCAGCAGAATTGTTCTTCTTGTTCAACTTTTCGTTATCCCTCTTGAGCCTTTCAATCTGGTTCTGAAGTTGATTGCAAGCGTGAAGCTTCTCGGCACTGAGCTTGTCTTGAAGTTGTCTCGAGCTGACTTCATTGTTATCCTCAAGTTTGTCATAAGCACGTTCTATAGCTTTCTTCGCTTCTATCTCCTTATCTAAATTCGAGGATAACTCAGATATCTGTTTTTCGGCATCTTTTGCAGCAGCCTGAAGCTTCTTGTTTTCGTTATCTTTCTTTTGAATCTGGTTTTTCAGGTCATCTATGATGTCCTCTAGATTACCAAACACAGCACGAGGGGTGGGTGGTCTGTCCTCGGTTATGCTGGACAAACTCTCACTAGATTGATACTTTGTGGATAAAACTGATACATGGCTATCATCGGCTAGTGAGGAAGAACTGACACTCCTCGTACCGAGAACCGATGAATTTGAGTCGTATGAGGAGTTCAACGTTTTCTGCTTGAGATTCTTAAACATCTTCCCATTCTGAAGAGAAATCAATGTTTATTTGACGTGAAAGAGTCAATAAAAAGCACCCATTACAATTGACTTCTGCTTCTATAAAACGTCGAGCAATGAATAAAAACCCACAAATTGTTATCATGTAAAAATATCATTGTAATTTTGAGCAATGGCAAATAAAGAATGACAAATAAAAAATAAATGAAAACAGAGTAACCAACTTCTTTGGAAAACAAACAACAATAATTAAGTACTACACAATTAATGTTGAAATTAAACACGATGAGGATAGGAGCAACATTACTCAAAAGAGAGTTGAGGGACTAACCACCCTCCCAGAATGAATTTCCATTTAAAAAGAGTTAAAGACTCAAATTAAAATAAATAGTCAAATTGGAACCTGGATATCTCTTAGTTACGACTGGTTTAAATAATATGGATGAGTTGGGAAAATCTGGAGCCAAGGGTCAACTACTACTCATAACATGGGGACACAACTCTTTTTCTGGTACACTGTCACTGACCAAGTAGTTCCATCACTTTCACTCTGAAGACCTTGGGGCACATCAGGGTCACTGAAAGGAACGAGTCTGGACATGTTCTCATCCTCACACATAATAAAACCAATGCATTGCTTCCTGGCTGGCAAAAATGACAGATTTGGATCTTTATCATACTCACACCACAACATCAAAATCCTTCTCATCGAATTTGGGAAAGAAAACGTCACAGCCATATGTGTTCTGTATTGTGGTAAGATAAAGCCGACGACATCTGTTGCTTGCCAACCCTTCCTAAGGGATTTTGTTTTAGAAGATCGAATAATCAATCAATTTATGCAATCAAGATGAAATATGAGCCTATGCTTATTGCTGATTACTGAGGTAAACCTCATAAATCCGGCTTCCTCCAACAAGAAACACAGCTCCCGTTTCAAGATCATGGTCCAATGCTTCCATACAGTCAGTAAGGGAACCATACACACAAATATCCTCTCCAAGGGAATCGCGGCTGAGATACATAAATCCCATACTCAAATGAAGTCATGGAATAAGGTATGGAAGCAATGAGCGTGTGGGAATTGCTTGGAACAAATATACGCCGCATTGCTTTGCAAGGTTACCACCACTAACCGCATGGTGCTAGAGATAACAATATTCCTCCTGTTTTTGAGGGGTCTGAACTTTTGAGGAATACTCTCCCAAGTTTTCCTTCCCATGATCACAGTAGCCTGCTTGCCATCCTGTGTTCTGGAGCTTGTTCTCACAAAGTGCTGGTATTCTTTCCTGATTTTAGGTGTGAAAGTGTACGCTCAATTTGATGGATTCTTGGATGGATTCTGATGATGGATTCTTGGAGACCTCAGAATAAAATCATAGAAAAATCTTAGATGATGACTGACTTGCAACGCCAAACCAAAGTGTTATTCTTCCCAATCCCTCTTGCTAAATCTGTGGCTACTATCAAGTCGAATGTCTTCATCATGTCTTACTAGGGAAAGAACACTTTTGAATACCTGCTAGTAATAGCTCAAAAATAAATCTCAAAGAACGATGTCTCCTTTATGCTATCTAAAATCAAAATAGTAGTCTAAAACTAAACCAGTAAACCAAATCCCAAATATCTTGTCTAACTGTCTATAAGCTTGGATGTCTGGTTTTCTACAAATGATACCTATGGAAGAGAATCAGGCCGATTTTACAAACTTTGCGATGAAAAAGCCAATAGTGTCATTATTAACATCTCCGAACATATTTGGCGTGAACCTCTGCACCATTTTCTGGTGCTCCAAGCTTAAACCCTCAGCTTCAACGCCAGGACCACCTAAGAGTGGCACGGCAGGCACCAAGCATATCGAAGGAAACGTCTCAAGCAGTCTCACAACCATCATCTCATTCTCTTGTCTTGGGAGAGTACATGTTGAATAGACCAGTGTCCCCCCAGGTTTCAACATCCTGACAGCGTCAGCGACAAACCCCCACTGATAAGACGGATAAGTTTCAATCTCGGAAAACTTACAAGAGTTAACCAGCTGTGGTCTTTGTCCGAGGGCACTACATGGAGGATCAACAAGTATCTTGTCGAACACATTTTCACCAAACGGTGGAGTTGACTGAGATGTCGAAGTTTCACTGAACGCTTGAGTTGAGTCACACTTAATCACTGATACACAAGTTATGTTTTGCTTTGAGATTGTTTCCTTCAGTTTTTCCACTTTTCCTTGGACCTTCTCCAGCGCAATGACGCTCCCCGTATTATTCATAAGATGAGCAATGTGAGTCGTTTTTCCACCGGGGGCAGCGCACATATCTAGTATATGATCACCTTGCTTTGGATCTAGTACATGAGATGTTATGATCGAAGGCAGGTTCTGAAGGAACATGGAATCAGCCATGGATGCATTCAAGCACGGAACGTCTATTCTCCTCTCATATACCTCAATTGCCAAGCCCTCATTCACCTTCATCTTGAAAATGTCATGCCGAGTCATCCTTGTCACACCCTTTGCAATAAAACGAGTTCTACCAGAGAATTTTTTCTCGCCTCTCTTGCACTTCTTGTCCATGTCGATATGGACAGCGACAGTTGTGCCAGCTGGAATATGTGGCATCCCCTTTATACCAGGGGCAAAAAGGTCAGCCCCACGCAACACCGCTCTGCCACATTTCATATCAACAACAATCATGGGAAGATCGGTATGGTCTGGTAGCTGTGTCCTTTGTCCTGATATTACCACCACATCTTTCAGCAGTGGATGTCTGCTGATGGCATATCCACTACCTAACTGATCTGCTAGCTTATCGAGAGAGCTGTCAGAGGGGGTGTTCAGCCGTACTGTGGTACATGAGGGAGGAACAGGAAGACTCCTTAATACTCGGAGTAGCTGATGTTCATCACTGAATGTTGATTTGAGGTAGTTCAGAACACCAGGATCAAATTCGCACTGATCTCCTTTGTCATGGGTCACTTCCTCAGTGCATGGTAGCATTTGCAAACTGAGTGCACAACCTCACAGCAATAGGTAACTGGATAAGTGGCTCAATATTGAGTTAAATATTGTGAACAACAGTCATAACACAGATGTCATTTGATCTTGTTCTTTTGCTATTGATTGAACAAGTGACAAGGTATAAGACTTGTAGAGTATAACTGATAAATGATATATAAGCATAAAACAGGAAATATAATAATTAAAAACCTTTAACCCTGTCATGGTAGAATTAAATCCGAAAATAGAGAATAGAATATCTTAAAAAGCGAATTTGTTAAATAGCCATTAGGCATTTGCATAAATAACAAATGAATAAGCAAATAATTGATAAAAATAAGTTAAAATTCGGAACAGGTACCTTTACTGCATCATCGAAGTATAAGTTCGTCGTATCATTACTCTACCCTATGAACATCACTAAAACAAGGGGTACCGAACAGAATCGACTCTTAATCATCTTCTCCCCCTTTTAGAAGCATTCCCCTTCGATCCTGTTTTACTGTCTGACTTCCTTTTGCTGTTCCCAGCAGGAGACGACTTTACGTTGTTTGCAGATGGTAGAACTTTGAAAAAACTATCCAAACGACCCTGCTTAGATTTACCCTTGGCAGCAATAATCTTTTTCACCCCATTCCTGACCCTTTCTTCAGCAAAGTTTTTCTCTGTACAAAGATAGGCTATAAGCCCTTCCTCATCAGGATCTTTGTACTTTAAATCGTACTTGCTACCATCATCTACTTCAGGTTCTTTGAAGAGTCTGAAAGAATCATAAAATGATATTCAATAACTGGAGGCAGGTTGAGGTAGAATACAAATCTGTACCGAGCTATGTTTACTGCTTAGTGATTCCATATAGCTGAGTTGTGAATCATTGGTAGAAGTTAGAACATTATTATTGATCATGCGATTAGTGCAACTTATACAATAGGTATACACAGTTTCAAATCAGTGACTGACCTTCTTGCTTCCTTGAATGGCCAGTCTTCAGGTGGGGGATACTTGGTTGTGTCGATATTGTCCAGTATAGTTTCTATACTTTTGTGCTCACGAATAAGTGTTACTGCCTTTTTAGGACCAATACCTGGTAAATCCACAAACTTTAAGTCATGATCAATTGATTATTTTAGTATTACATGAAGTGGGCCACAGTAAAATATTTTTGTAAAAATATACCCTTAATGGAGTCACAGTAATCACATCCAAGCAAGATACACAAGTCTATAAATTCGTCCATTGTTAATTCAGCATCTGCCAAAATCCTATCCAAATCAAACTCTTGTATTGGAACTTTTCTTGCTTCACTAAAAGTGAGATGGCGAACTAGTTTCTGAAATAAAGGATTATTTGAAAGTAAAGAGGGGCTGATAAACAGTACCTAGCACATACTGTTTTCAAAGAGGTAGAAATGCAAAATTGAACAATTCAACTTTCTGACTTACATGAGAACCAAAGGTAAGAGCATCCATGTCTTCAGTTCCAACTCCATAACATACACCCTTCTTGACAAGTTCTGCACACTGTGCTTCAGCTTCTGATGGGGCTGTAAAATGAGGGACGCCCATAAGATCTAACAGACGCTTCACATCATCTGAGTGAGACTTGTCTACCTTGACCAATCTGAAGAATACAGTAAGTTTGTGTAAGAATGTAGTAAGTTTGTTCATGAAATCTATAATATCCTGAATCCTGATATGACCATGTAGGTATCTTCCCCAACTGATCAGTTTCATAGAGAACACTAACAAAGAGATCACTTATGTAGGTAAAAACAATGAACTCATCACTATGGAGCAACTTGTACCTTTTAGAAAACTTTTCTATGTTTTCCTGATCTCCTTTTTCTTCAGCCTCAGCAAGTTCTTTAGCTGCCTTTTCTCTAGCTTCTGTTCTCTTCTCTAGCTCACTGCCTTTCATTGTAGGGGGTTTCCCTGTGGCACATAATGATCAATAAGATACATCGATGAAAAGAAAAGTCTTCACCAACCATTCCCATACTTAATTTAAAAACTTATAATATGGATTGAGTACCATCAAAGATGTAGACTGGCTTAAGTCCATTATCCAGCATTCGTATGGTTCTATAGAACATCCCAATGATGTGACTTGTAGTTTCACCACTTTCATCAGTCAGTTGGAAAGATCCTTCTGTACGTACTGCAATCAGGAACTGGTATAAAACCATACTTGCATCCACAGCAATTGTTCTTCCAAAATAACTCTGAAATTCAATACAAGGAATCAAAAATTCAGTGAAATTCAGATATTTCATAAAGATTGTTTCAAGAATATCCTCATAGATGAAGCCCATACAGTTTCGCAAACATGCCAATTGATACCTTCAAATCCTGTTGTTTTATGGCATTTGGTGCAATGTCTGCAACAACTTTTGACAACTGCTTAATTCCCATTGCCTTTAGTGGGGATGAAACTATTGAAAAATTGTTTGCATTAGTCAAGGCCAATCGAGTGATAGGTATCAATATGATTATCAAACCTCAAAATCACCGCTATAATTTGATAGAGAATGAAAATAAATAAATATGAAAGAAGTCTCATATTTGACTCAAAACTTCATCTCCAGGCAAAGCCGACATTCATCATTCCCAATTTCTTTGCCATCAAGCATATGGTATATGTGATAGTTATGCTAGTTTTGAACAAACATTGACTCAAAATTTCAAATTTGACTGGGGTGTTATCAATCTATATAAGGCATTGATAGCAAAGGCAATCTAAATCAACTTTTGCTGAATGCTACACTTACTGCTCATGCTATGCTGTCTCTCGAACGCATGCGAGAGCATGAACTGTGGACAGATTGAGATGAATAACATTCCGCAAATAAACTTGTCACCTAGATTATTCAATATCGAATTGCATCACGATCACATTGGCAAGTTAATTTACGAAAAACATGTAACAAAACTGAACTTAAATGCTATCAAACATGCATTAGCTCAAATGCAATTGCAAACTTAACTTATTCTTTTCGCAAACTTATTCTCTTCGCAAACTTATTCTCTTCGCGGCTTGCATCAGCGGTCTGGCATCTGCATCGCCCGACAAACTCAAATGAACAAATAATCCGTGCGCGCGGCGCGGCTTTTTACGACATGGACAGTGTTTTTTGTATTTTACATTGTACATGTTCCCGCGCTGCATGGTCATGACCCTAAATACTTAATACTCCGCGGTGCGCGCGCCGCGCTGCACGCGTCTCCGTGGTTCGGAGTCCTTACTCCTTGGCCTTTTTATAATGATTTTTCAGATCACCGAGTAAATAACTATAAGGGGCGCGCCGCGCAATTCAACGTGTGCTGTGCACATTTTTTACGTTTTTCAGTCAAAAGAGTAAAATAACATACATGATCATGATTGATGATGCTCTTGCTCCTGACGATCTATGATCTATTTCATATTTGGAACAATAATTGTTAATAGAGGAGAACAGAGAATCTGCGATATCTTAAAAAAGAAGCTCAACAGAAAATGGGCTGCTATAACCATCCAATTCTGTTCTAAAAAGTTGTGTATGTTGCCATGAGTTGTCATGACAATTAGAACCTTTCATTTGTGCTACTATGTGAAATGAAGATCGCCCAATCAGGAGGGAAAGATCGATATCAGAGAATTGCGAGTGGAAATCTGGTGGACTGCCAGCTGGGTGACAAGACCAGCTAATCTCCCCACTCTCGAATGTTGCGTGAGACATCTTTACTGTGGCTGATTTGATCGGACTCGATGTCTTGATGCACCACTCTGAAAGAACAAAAGTCGATGATATGCAAGCGTGATCATCACAATATTTCTTAGTATATTTATCAATGAGAATCGTGCCAGTATGACATCTATCAATGTGAATCTGCATCTTACTGATGGTGGATGTTGTATCATTCTTGTCTCGAGCCAAGTAAGTCATGTTCCAATCATATTCTACTTTCCTGATCACACCTTGACATTCATTCGCCAGCGACATGAATGACTGATGGGTCTGAAGAAAGGATTGATTAGATGAGTGATCAGAACACATAACCCTGTGTATCTGACATTATTATATCTTTGAGATGACCCCTCTCTGAAACTCTGTTACTCTGAAACCCGTACCTCACTAGATAACCCGTCCTTCACCACTGTATACTGATCAGTGGCGGGGGTGTAGGTTATTTTGTAGGAGTGTGCCACCTCACCCGTATCAATGGTGTGCCCGTGGCTGACAGTGCCTCCCTCTCCACGGCTCTGCCGCCACGCCAGTGAGCCACTCTCTCGGCCACCATACACACCAGCATCTGAGACAGTAGTAATGAGGTTCGTGACATTGCCAACAGCTCACTGATAAATGTTAAAAACAACTGATGGTCAGGAGTCACAATCGGAGGGCATAATCAATATCTCTTTACCCGGGTTCTGAGGCTTCACAAGCCACGATGTTATCTCATGAGCAAGTCGCCTTGTCAGCAGTGCTTTCTTCTGTGGACTATGGTGGAATTTCAGCTTGTTGTAGGCCGAGATGGCTGACATTACTGCACTCTCGTTTTCACGCCTTGATCTAACTTCAGTGGGGCTTATAGTGTACCTGCAATGATCATAATTTCACAAACTATGTTTACCTAACTTCACGATGTTAAGATACCACGATCACAAAGCGTAAAATTCAAATATCAAAACTCATAAGGTAGCTTGATCGTCCATGAGTTAAACCTGTAGGTGACATCGACGATTTCATCTTTTGAAAATGCTACAACATAACTCAGATTCTTCTTCCAGCCCTGTTCATAGATCTGAAATAGAGCTGATTATAGCACATAACAGCTCAGCGACAAGTTGCAAAGTGAGGGAAGAAGACGATCGCAACTTACCAGTGGTCTATCCCATGCGTTTTCACAAGAGTCGAGGTGAACCCATCTATTGAGGTGAGGTGAGTAAATCTCTGTCCAAACATGATCTGTGACGTCATAGATAAACCTGGAACCGAACTATTTCACAACTGGGAAACGTTGAGAGGGAGGGGATGTGAATTTCTACATAAACTGGTATTGTCATGGTACTGATATGGTATTGGCGTAATACTGGACTATAGACGGATAACGTATGTCTCAATTTGCCGAAAGAAGAAGGGTAACTACCTTGTATCGTATCCCAGAGCTCGACATATTCCAGTGAAACAGTTTGCCCATTCTCCACACCTTCCCTCGCGAGTCTCCAATAGCTTTATCGGGCAGTTGTACCTTGGGAACCGCTGTGATCGTCCTATAGGGGAAATGTGGATCGATGGGATAATTGGATTAATTATCTAGTTCATGTTGGGCCAAGCTCATGACGAATCTGCACATACCACAGACAGTACAAACGTGGTTCTCCACCCTTGTGCCCCCAGCTGCAAGCTCCTCAGGGGTCGGTGTCAAAGGTGGGCCACTCTGTGAGGGGGAACCACACACGTCACACACTTTGGTGTCGACCCAAATGAAGAACTCGGCTTTAAACCATCGCATAACCTGGGGAAAACTTAGATACACAGATGAGAATTTGACAGAACTATTCTCATCTAATTTCATTGGAAAATAGAAATACATTGAAGGTTCAATATCAACCTCTTTTATGAAGTGCTCATGGAAAGTCAAGCCACCAGAACTTCCTTTCTGAACTGCTTCTTCATAGAGGCTTTTCACGGGAATTGTGTTTTGCACCTTTTCCTTGAAGTTAAGATTTTCGTAGCGCAGTATTTGTGCTTGAATCGATTCCAGTCTTGCTATGTCCATGTAATCAGTAATGGTGATACAATAACTGAAATTAACGTCAAGATTAGGTTGATATCTACGCGTTTAGTGAACCACCAGTCCCTTGGGAGATGTCTCCCATATGGTGTAGGGGCTAGCATCTGTGGCTTTCACCCACAAGACCCGGGTTCGATTCCCGGTATGGGAACACTACTTTTGTGTTTAATTCAAACGCATATTCTAAATCGAAATTTCCCTTCAGTATCACATTTATTGACTATTCAACCACGAATAAAAACTATGAAGTATGGACATGTTGTGAAAAGTCAGCAGTCAACTATGACAACGCCTCGTTACAAAGTTCTATAACGAATCACGCGCGCGTTTCAGAGTGTCGTTACGCGCATCTATGATAGCAAAATACCTTCAGCGCCTTACAAAAAGTCCATAGAACATAAACTTTTTTGCCACTGTCACACAGTGTCACAGTGTGACAGTTGAGTTCGCCGTTCATCACTATTGGTATTGAGCATTGCCACTTTCCATGAGTCAATAAATTGAAAAATGTTATCAACTGTGTAACTGCCCCGAAAATGTTATCAAAGCTAAAAATCCAGCTTAGTCAAAGTGAGGAATTTTCCGATAACATTTAACTCACCGATTATAATTTCTCAGCACTTTCGCATCTGTTCCATGACGTAGCTATCCTTTTTGCGTCATGCTAACTGGGAAATATCACTTGAATAATCATGAAGTGGCAAGAAGTATCATGCCAAATCTAAGAGATCATATACACAACCTTATCAACTTATCAACACTACTTATTACAATCAAATTTGAGGTACGGCAACATGTAACGGCGGGCCGTATNTTCATCACTATTGGTATTGAGCATTGCCACTTTCCACCAGTCAATAAATTGAAAAATGTTATCAATTGTGTAACTGTCCCGAAAATGTTATCAAAGCTAAAAATCCAGCTTGGGAGATCTTAGTCAAAGTAAGAAATTTTCCGATAACATTGAACTCACCGATTATAATTTTTCAGCACTTTCGCATCTGCCCCATGACGTAGCTATTCTTTTTGTGTCATGCTAACTGGGAAATGTCACTTGAATTATCATGAAGTGGCAAGAAGTATCTTGTCAAATCTAAGAGTTGATATACACAACCAATCTACAATGTCACGTCTCCCATATGGTGTAGGGGCTAGCATCTGTGGCTTTCACCCACAAGACCCGGGTTCGATTCCCGGTATGGGAACAATATTTTTATTGGAGGACACTTACGGTATACGTAGGTGCTGTATTTATCTGGGAAAGCACTTGGGATATCGGCAAAGGGTCCAATGTTTTTTCCCTTCCGAATCACCTTTTTAGTTCTACAGAACGGCATTGGAGAAGGAATAGAATAGATAAGCAGAATGAGTCGACAAACAACCCCTCATGGCAGTTGCTATGGCAACTAAAGTAGCCTGATTGTCGATGTTTTTAGATACCTCTGTATGACATAGGCGATAGTCACATAACACTGATCAATTGGACCACGAAAGATGGAATCAGCGCTCCAGACTACGTATAAAATTCCATAAGGTTTAAAGGTGATAAATATTGAACGGTTGACAGTTCAGTAAGTAGACTTCTGAGACTCTTGTCTGACCCTTGGTCAAAACGGACCGAAGCGTGGTCAAAACGCTTCCAGGCCTCGAAAAGTTAGACCAGCGCTCAAAAATTTACAGGTAAAGATGATGAAAAGGTATATATTTCAAGTTAGCAAATACCCGAGACCCATATCTGGTGCCTTATTTGACATAGCTGATGGTCAATGTCCAAATTTTTGTTCTCAGTCGAAATAAGCCCAGGAATTTAATCTAAAAACTTGAAATCATTTACTTTCCTGAAATTATTTACGTTCCTACATATTTAAATTAGGGTGCTCGCTATCTACGCAACAATGTCAATTTTCACGGATATCCCGACGTTACAGCTCGAATAATCCTTCGACTTTGTATTCTACAGTCAAAATTAGTCCGTTAACACCTCTTCTCCCTTGTATACTTTGTTCCCTGATAGACTTTGCACTGATAGACTCTCCTGTTTTCGTGGTTTGGTCGCGCACTAGATAATACTTCTCAAGAGTGTCTCCACAGACTTTTTCCGATGTTTTAAGAGCAAGTATTGATGCCAGGACATTTTAGACGCTGAATCGATTGGGACTGTCATTTCCCTTCCCTGAGGCATCAATTGAAACCTCAATCAAAATTATGGTATCTTTTTAATAACTTCTTTCAAATTCGCCCACGAAATTTTGGATAGTGGGAGACTTAATGCATAATTGGCTGTCGCAAAAAGGGGTTGTCCAATCGTCGGATTGATAACTCTTGCTAAAGATGCAGACAGGGGGGACAGCCCTGTATGATCTACCTAGTGATATAATCAGACAGATGGAAGCAAACATTAGCGATTACTCAGCATATGTAACATGAAAAAATCATATCATTGGAAGGAAAATCACTCTAGGCGATTACTATGACAGATACTACTCATAAACCATCTTCAAAAACACCACAAAAATACAATTTATAGGAAATTTCAGTATGGTTTATGACACTCTACTCCTGAGCAGCAATACCAGACAACGTTTTATCACTGTTCTCCTTCAATTCTTCAAACGGCAGGGTCTTGCTGCTTGAGAGCCTCTGGGAGTTCAGGAGGAACAGAATATGGGTCCACTTGGGCCTCTTCGAATTCTCCGTCTGTGGTAATTCATGATTTGTAGGAATACTAAGATCAACAGATGACTTCATTAAACTTAAGTACCACTGGACCATCTTTAATAAAAAGTCTGAAGTCACTTGCTGCAATGCTGCATAATTACTTATAAGTGAATTGCTACTGAATACTAACCTGACTCCTGTCTACAAGATAGAGTCACTTGGATGGGGTTCATTGCCTGAGCATTCTTTACAGTAATTCCAGAATCAGATAGTGTCTTTCCATCTTCTAGTATCAAGCCATCAAGTAAAAGTCTTTGATCTTCAACACCAACATTCAGAAGGCCTGTAAGACATTAAGTACATGAAGAAAGATGGTGAAATCATGTATTTTCATCAAATCATAATTGGTCAAGAAATAGACCTTCAACAATCTTCTTCAACTCAGCGACAGTTGTAGATTCTTTTGCATCAGTGAGAATAGTAGACTTCTTACGTCTAATCATGATGTAGACGTCCTGAAATTGTACATGGTTGATCTTACTAATAAGCTTGTATTCATCACCATTAACAAATCATATAAATTCTAAAACAATGAACCCTTTCAATCACCCATTTTCAACAATACAACATGAAAAAGACAGGGTCAGTAATCCCCATTCAATCACCCATTTTCAACAATACAACATGAAAAAGACAGGGTCAGTAATGATTTATATAGGAGTAAATCATTTTCAAGATAACTCACCATTTTGAAAATCAGAAACAGAAGCAATGAACCTAAGTAGATGATGAGATTATTAATGATAGGTAATAGAAGTGATTGAAGCTAATATTGAATAAAATTTATGGCATTGGAATTAATTTGAACATGCCACACTCAACTTCATAAAATTTATAGATCTCTGATGATTATGGAATGCACAGTCACATTTAGAGTCTTGAGTTTGTGGTTCAGTGTTCATAGTCCAGGGTTTGATTTTGAGGTTTCCTATTTAAAGATAAGTGATGGCGAATATATTTCTATGAACCAGTAAAGTGCTCTTTTGAATGTTGAAACTTCTGTAGACAAATGATTGTTCTATGTTTATGGGGTTCATGAAATGGACTGTATTAGCAATGAATGTGTTTCATTTGTTTCATTATACACTTCATTATACACTCCAGTTCATACTGTTGAGTACATTTGTTGGACAGAGGATTCCAGCTTGGTGCTTATAAACATAGCAAGATCAAACATATACTTCAAAAAAGAAAGATTCTAGTTACTAGTTAGAGAGTTAGAGACATCAAACAGATAACATACAAGAAATAAAGATAACTATGCAAAAATAAGATTAGCACAAATGACTAATATAAACAGAAACAATAAGCAAACAATCGAATAGAAATAGGAACTCTTGCGCGCATAAAAATTTGATAAGGATAAAGGATTTGTATGGAGGACATACAATTGCGCGCGGCGCGGCGCCAATGGCCGTGTGGGAAAAACCCAACAACCATTTGCTTGCCAGAAAATGTTTATATCTGCCATTTTGTCAATTAGACTGTCATGTGGCGCACTGGCGCAGCGCAATCGAAGCGAAATTTTTGTCTTCGCGCTGAGCTGCGTGACCCAAATTCGCGCGCGGACCCAAATTCAAATAATCCGCGCGCGCTTGTGCACACGTTGCGCGCCCCTATTCTATTCAGTGAACTGAAAAGTCGTAGAAAGGACCACGGAGACGCGCAGCGCGCGCGGAGTATTTGGGTCACGCAGCGCGGGAACACGCGCGCTGTACGCGTGCGTCGCCGTGGTTTTTATTCGGCATTCGCGCCGCGCCGGATGTTATCTGTCTACTGTTTCTTGCGCGCGCAAGAAACACTAGTGCAGTGGACAAATAACATCCGGAAGGTTTTTACGACTTTTCTGATCATTGAGTAAATAAGAGGCGCGCAACGTGTGCACAGAAATTCTATACTAGACAAGGTTTACGTTTATGACTGTGATTGTTCTTTTTTGGATTTATTGGACACAGCTGAGTTTAAATGTGGTGTTTTTTCAAATGGCTGTGAATGTTCCTTTTCAGTGCAGTGTTTTATGGAATTGAGATGGTTAAATACCATTATCCTTTTATTTATTTATTTTATATCATAGATCGACAAGCTATTTGCTTTTTCGATGAATGCTGAATAGCCTTTATAGGCCACGCACATGTCATGAAGAGACTTTTGTTTCGCGTGTGTGGCGCAAACTTATTCAGGATCATCATAAATTGTATATTTTTTCGGAATCAATTGCCATTGAATAAAATCCCGCACATCAGGCATTCTACCCCGTAAAATCCCGCCAGCAAGGTAGGGAGTAATTTGACAAACCACTAAGTGATGCCTACTTGCCATATATATAAGCCATTGCCACACTGAGATAATATATTTATATGTCATACATATTGAGTTTCATTTCCCAGTACATACTAATCATGGCATCATTGGAAAACTAATTTACTGTTTGATGTTGATTTGTAGGATTAATCCCTACCCTTGCTGGCGGGATTTCATCCTGGATGGAATCTCGATTGCATGGCACTAACGTAGGGAAACCCCTACAATATGTTGAGCATATTGTGGTAAATTACTTGTTTTCAATGTCCTGTTTGTTTCACAATAGGTTAGGAGCTTCTACTTCAATTCTTTCGCTTACTTACTGATTGATGTCTTGAAAGAATCTTTTTTTTGAAATAAATCTTTTGATGAAGTATGCATTCACTTATATTAGGGTTATTCCTTTCACAGCATCCACAACTTATATTACCTTGTTAAACATTTTATTATACAGTAAGTGTTCAGGATTGTATCATGTCAAATCATGGTGCATCCCAGTTGAAGAGGAGAAAGATTTGTGTGATGGGCTACAGTAGAGTTGGGAAGTCATCCTTGACCATCCAGTTTGTCAACAACAACTTCCCTGATTCCTATGAGCCAACAATTGCAAGCACATTTACAAAGCGTTTTCAAATCAACAATGTACACTATTCATTAGAGGTATGCCATCACTAACAATAGGTGAAATATATCTTGATTGGCAGTACTTTTTGTGGATACAAGTACAAGGGAGTCTTCATTGGACCTTTTCAGGTAAAGGACACTGCAGGACAGGATGAATACAGTATCATGTCATCTGGGTATGATGGCATGGATGGATATATTCTCGTTTATGACATAACAAATAGGAAAAGCTTTGAGGTATGAAGACCATGCTTTAAACGATAGACTCAATTGATTGAATATGACATGAGCATTCTGCAACTAATTACGGGCCATAGGAAGGCCATACATATTTCATAGCATAGGCAGATTAATAGAAATTGTTACAAAAATACATTCTACTATCAAATTTGATATTTTCAAGACAACAAAAGAATAAGAATTAAGTTTTATACATCAAGTTAATCTACTTTATCTCATCCTTAAACTTAAAAAAGGCAACGCACATAGAAAAAATCATTTTGTAAGGTTTCACTGATTCCTTTCTTTATCAGAATTTTTGCTCTTGATCAAGCAATTGTTGCCATGACAGGTGTGCCATTATATTTTTGACAAGTTACTCGAGATGAAAGGGGAAAGTTCTGTTAACCATGTCCCCATTGTCCTGGTTGGAAACATGAAAGATCTGCACACAAGAAGAGTAATCCCTACGGAAGAGGTATTCTTTATGAGCAACTTGATTCATTCGAACCCAGTTGAAAGTGAAATGTATTCTTTCCGGTCTCGTGTTGTATCTGTTATTGTGTTGTGCTAAATCAAGAATATCATAACCAGTCTCTTTATACCTACTTATGTAATATATATATTATATATCACTTAGGATTTAAAGGTTAACCTCGTACGCTTGCAGCTACTTAAACCATTTGGAGTCTCATTTTCTGAGAACATGTTCTGTCATGTAAACCATTTTGTTGAATGCACAGTCTTGTTTAACTAGACAGAGAGGTACCGCTACACTGCTGAAGAAATTTGAATGTTATTTGCAAATAAAGATGTTGTAACTTAGAGAGCAAGTTTGAAATGTTAAGTGGTACAATTAACATTAAGTCAGGAGCTTTCGAAGATGTTGCAATCTCCGGATCGGTTCCGAACCTCATTTTGGTCAAAATGAAGCCATTCCCTTTTAGAGAATATTATGAGAGGTTGCACAGGATCTGGTACTTTGCTTCACGACGCCTTTCACATAGTGAACTTGGCAATTTCAAAAGCAGTTTATGAGTATAGACATGTGGGACGTGGATATGTATCATGAGTCATGACCCGCATTCGGTGAATATGATACCAACTACACAAGTATTTAGTATGTGTATGACATGCAGCAAGCAGCACGTTATTATAGCGTAGTAAAACCACGGATTGGTATATCAATTCTATAAAAAGTTAGATCATGAGATGAAATGGGGGTCAAGAGAAGGGTCTATATTGCCCAGATAGCAATAACATAACCTCGGATTTTACTAAATCAAGTTAACAGGGTAAGTAGATTTTGTGAGTTGAGAGAATGAAAGTCAGTGGTCATCTAATGTGCCACTTCATGTAAGTTCCTCATATATGTGCTTCATGTACGAGCTTCATTTTGTAACTTCATAATGAATATACCTATGTAGTAATTCCTATGATTTTATCTCCTGATAGGTGCTATGAAGTGTAAGAGTTTATCTCGAACGCAGGTAAAATGTGTGTGTGACGTGGATGTGTAGTGAGATCATGTAACTCGATTCCTGGAAACAGAGTATCTTTAAACCGCCACGACATAATTACCAAGAATTCACTGGCAGTCACATAGCGCCTTCTATAATTCACGGAATCATAATAGTGCATATTAATAATATGTTTACTACGGTACATAGGTATTATAGTAAACGGAAACAGGTAGCGTGATGTTTGTACCGATGTATGCACTATGCATATATGACGTATGTATGTATGTGTATGTAATAACTAATATGTAATCTAAAATCCATGTACATTGTATAAGAAATGCCGATAGCGTCACCACCAATTCCCTAACTTGTAGAATACTTCCAGGGACAGCGGCAAGCACAAGAATGGAACTGTGGCTTTATCGAGTCATCCGCCAAGAACAATGAAAATATAAGGGAACTGTTCGAAATGGTAATCAAGAAGATCGATGCATATCTTGGCATCTCAAGTGACGAAAGCAAGCCTAACTGTTCGACCATGTGATCGAAACTGTTTAACTTTGTAACGGTTCCCCCATTTGAAATAGTTGTAGGGAAATGGCATTGCTGGTAAATGCCTTAGGAACTTACAGAAACAATCTTAAACTGTTTATACTTGAATTTAGGTCCGTACTGCGAGGTTTTGCCTTGAGCTAATTCTAATTTCTCATTGATTTAGAAGTCCCATCAGTCAAAATGAACAGATTCTAGATGTGCATCAACCCAGTTGATTCGTACGTGTTTTATAACAATATTGCATATTGAAAATGATATGTGAGATGTTCAGTTTGAACTGTGATCCTCATTACCGTTTCCGTTTGCTAACACAGTACACACACAGTACACACACAGTACACAGTACACAGTACACACACACAGTACACATACACACACAGTACACAGTACACACACAAACTCAATCACATATAAAACATACGAATAAATGCTTGATCTCGTACCTTCTTTAACCGTCATGGGCGTTAAGTTTTCAGGCGATGCCTCAGTATAAGTTGTGGTAAACTGCTATGATGAAAGCATAATATGGGTATGTTGCGACAGCTGTAAAACTATTGCTTTAAAAACTCCCAAGAACTATCGAGAAGTCCTTTTTCATAGAGGGCGCCTCAAGTGGTAATGTGACAACGCATGTCATCGCTGTCATAAGTGCAAATGATACTTTTCTGACACCCCCCATTTATTTAAACTTCGCCCTCCATTTTGATGATGTTTACTCGTGGGAATAGTTTCAATGTGTATGTGTGCGTGTGTGTGTGTNGTTTGTGTTTTTTTGTGTTTTTTATTTTGTGTGTGTGTGTTTTTGTGTGTGTGTGTGTGTGTGCGTGTGTGCGTGTGTGTGTGTGTATGTGTATGTGTATGTGTGTATGTGTGTGTGTGTGTACTGTGTGTGTGTTCTTGCGTCTGTGTGTTCGCCTTTTGCGATCGAATAATTAGTATTTGGCTTATTTATGATTGACCAATTCTAGTATTGTGATACTAAGCATAAGATCATAATGTGATAGGAAAATGATCATGAATTAATTAGTATCAAAATAAGTGTCAAGGAACACGTCGGTGTTTCAAATAATATTGATATGGTGAAATTGATTATGAATTATAGTACTTTTTTGACAAAAATCAGATGAAAAACACTTCAAATTCATATCTAGATTTTATGGATTCTAGAATGCATTGATTCTTCAGATGATGAATGATGATTTATATTTCAGATGATATTTCAGATGAATTCCTTAAAAAACTGTACCTTTTCAACCTAATATATCCTCTGATCTAGGATGTAAAGGAAAACTCAAGAGTCAAGAAAGTCTAGCAGAAAGTAAGTATTTTTATTTTTCAAATCTATTTTTACAGCATTGCATTTCCCTATATACCCCTGTCACCTATGTACTATAAAACTATTACTGTCGTTGAATAAAAATTTTTGATGCGTTTGTTTATCAAGTAAATAGCTCGTTGTAAATGTCAGCAAAGAATATAGAATTTTGAGTCTAATTTTAGATTGTCAAGTCCAATACTGCATCTAACTGGAGATTTCATCTTCGAATGAGATCACGGCTACAATTGTCTGAGTTCAGTAACTTGGCGTCTTTGTGAAGTTCACCTCAAGTTCAATAGACCACGTATCCAGGTATTTTCCCTGCCGGCCATAGACTAAGTTCTCCTTGTCACTCTTCAATTCAACTGACTATAAAAAATGGTTGATAAATGATCAGTTGATCGGATAGGAGTCGCGTTATTGCAATCGATACCGTTGCTTCTGTTAGTTAGAGAAAACAAAGAACTGTTTTGACAATTGTATCAAACTTGACATTATCAGGGGCCAAATGTGTCTGAGAAACTCTTCTGTCATGATATCTTGGTTAGTTGACAATGGTTAACGTGTAGCATGGTGCTAAGGGTATCTCAGCACAATGATGACACACGTTACCCAATATATCAGCCCTAGCAACACAACGCCCTATCACCCTAGCAACGCCCTATCACCCTAGCAACCTATTAGCATCCTAGCAACGCCCTATCACCCTAGCAACCTATTATAGAAATCCATGGTCCTAGGATATTATGTTGACTGTACTCAGCTATGAATCAAATAGCTTAAACAACGGACTTGTAACTGAAAGTGCCTATCTCATAGTAGGTACACTGTATAGATATGGAATGAATGTGGGATATGCAAGTTAGATATTGTAGGAACTACAATATAGACTAGCAGCATATAGACTAGGTAGTGGATATGACCTCACCCCTTAGTAATGTTCTCAAGTTACTGTCTCAAGTTACAGTTATAATGCTGTTACAATTCGTTCACTACTATTCAAGTTAAATACAATAATAGTAATTGTGAATAATAGTTATTGTGAATAATGAATATTGTTAACAACACGCGATGTTATTCTTTTAATTGAAGGGGTGCAAATTGATTCATTATTAGAGACACTATGGCAAGTATAAATGATACCCACTGTTGCCATTGATTGATGCCATGATTGAACGACGAAATTTATCGACGCATTTTCATTTGTTAATTAACCAACTATCTCTCATCAAAATACATAACTGGAGCCACTGGTAGAAAATTGCAAATTTCCCTTTTTTCAGCCAATTAGCCATGAAACCACTTTCAACCATAACACCATTTTTAGCCTTCGACACTGCCTCCATCTTGCTTCCCTCTAGATCCCTCTGGTATCACCAGAAAGACGATTTTGCCCTAAGCATATGCTTCAGTTTCCTCATTACAAAATATTGTGGCAATGCGCGAAAATCCGCAACACTGCCACACTCATATCAGGAGGGCGGCAGTGTGGCAATACTGTGCGCTACAGCTCACTTCAATACTTTGTGTAACGCGCGCTCATGTGTTTTTATTGCGTTTGGCGCAAAAAACCAATTTAATAGATATATATCATATCGCGCGCGCGATCTGCTTTAATTTATTTCTATTAAAACTACCAGATCGTATTTCTCACTACCAGATCGAATTAAATTATCATATCGAATTAAGTAATCGTTTTCATCGATTCTTTTTTACCGAGTTGTACCTGATTATCAGCATTTCTGTCAATTTAATGCTGTGCACCAAAAGGAAAAATAAACGCTACCAGCCAGAGTTATTACAGCCCATGTCATCTTATTTTTGTTACGACCATGTGTTGTAATCGCCAGATTATTTGTTTCTTCTTGTGACTGATTTGAATAGGACAGTTGTGGCAGATTTCATGTTGACATGAGGTAAGATAGCATAATGTAGTTGTAGAAAGTAGAAACGCTATGCTAATCTCTACCCATACCTAATCCCTAGCCATACATAACATCGTCACTCACTCCCGAGCTTTTTCCCATTTAATGCTTCCCCTACTTCCCCTACTTTAGCCGTGAGCCCGTGTTTAATTTATCATAATATCATTTACAACACTACTTTATACTATCTAATTTGAGAACTGAGGATGGTGTATGTCACACTGAAACGCTTTAACTCACTAACAACGACTGTTTCATTTGTTGCATACGTGCGTTATCAGAAATTCCGAATTCTTGATCTCTCATGCGACTGCTACAAAACACCCCACTACTCCAGCCCATAATATCAGTTTCAGGATAGAACTTTGTCGTGAATTTCGGTGTTACAGATTATAGCTCTTCCTTATGGCCTACAATGGTGAACATTTCAGCATCTCCTTTCTCTTTAAATGCACTCATATATCGCGTTTTTGAAATAATGTTATGTGTGGCAAGAAGATATATGAAATCGAAATTTCCTGTTTTTCAAAAAAAAATATAACGCGTTGTACTGTGTTGCATGTTAGCAGAACTAGCACCACTAGTGCAAAGTATAACTGCTTCGTAGACTTTCGTCGCTCAGCGGCTCAAGAATAGATCATAGTTACGGCATTTCACAAGACTGCAATATGCACACGGAATGCCACAGATGAAGACAGGATTATGATATTGGGCAATGGGCACACCTCGGCGATGTTCGGGAAACCAAATATAAAAGAAATTCTTTGATGTCATCGTGCGAGAATTTCATGTAACCTATAACCCATAACCTTGCCATACCCTTCCCAAAAAGGAATTTCTCGGCGGTGATCAAGCGCCAACCAAAATATTCATGTAGAATCGCTTTTAAACAGTTCTCGAATCACTTTTCCGCGTCTAGACAGTTTATCGGTCATGTGTAGCGGTGGTGGTGAGCGCATTGGCATAATTAGAACAATAAGTGCAGTGAGTGGAGCTTGTTCGACTTCCAAGTACTATTGTTAACTTTCAATTTCATCCTTATTTTGATCCATCTCGTCATTTCTTCTTCCATGATAGTGGGTAAGTGATACGACATGGAAATATTACATAGCTTAACGTAAAAGCGATTAAGTTTTCAGTAGCATATATAGCACTGGATTGGAGTTTTATGAGCTTGCCGAGTTTGTAGGAAATAAGAGGTAATAATTGGTTATCCAATTAATCCACTCAACTTTCTGATTACGAAATTTCTTCCACCGATCGCGATAATATACCTTTTTATTTTCATTATCAACTACATTAAACTACATTATTAGCTACATTATTAGCTACTACATTATTAGCTACATTAAACTACTCCGGCTAGATAATGGGCGTTACCGAGAATCACTTTCACGACACCCTGCTTCAAACTCTCACGATTCTCATCCCTCTCTGTACAGCTTCGTGCCATGGTAATCATTTAAATACTGGGAAGTGTCGTGTATCTTGCGATAAATTAGTGTCGCATCAAATAAATCAAATTAGTGTAATAAGTGCACTAATCAGATTATCAATTCCGTGAAATATAGATAGCTCTAACTATTCCATAATGAATTTTCTGTGGTCAGTTGCATTTGTTATGACTGTATTGCAATGCATCAGCTGTAATATGGTATCGAACATCGGCATTATAGTTCAATTGTTACTGATGACAATAATTCCGATCCACCTGTTGCGTTGCTTCAACATATGTGCGTCAGACCAGAACTTTCTTAACATTGTCTCGTATAGTCCGGTTTATAGTTCACATGACGTGTTTCAGCTGATAGTTATGATTAAGCCTAGCCTACGGTCAGTTCACTTCCCCCCAGTTTCGATTCCATTAAATACATTCATGCGGTGTTCAATGAACTATATACTTTTAGAGCCGGACCTATAATCATCCGATTCCAGACCGATTTTATGCAGTTCGAATGTCAAACACGACTCGAATCTTTATATGCACGTTTAGTTCATACACCACACAGGTCATTTCTTCAAATCCGAACTTTTTTCACTCCCGCCAACAATAGGATTCTCAGAATCGATAATTTTCGTCGTATATTTCCATTTTGCAATGAACCATGCTGCATATGACTGATAACATCACCAACAGTTAACGGGATCGCCGTCTAGACGGTTAATTTCCTGATCAACAACAACTCGTTTATAGGAAGATGTTAGTGATTTCAGAGAAAGTTCCCTGATGTCAGATGATGTCAGATTTAAACGATTGATCTTGGATGGAGTTTAGTGGCATGATCTGTTTCGATAGGCGAAACTTGGTGACTTGACAAAACTTGATTCGGTTTCGGGCATATGCTAGTATGCTATACCTTATCCTCTAACGCGTATGTGGGCACCTGGACCGAAAACGGACCGACCGAAAAAAAAGCGCATAGATCAAACATTTTACATTGTTGATCTATATAGTGGCCCTCTTCCCTCTAGCTGAATAATAGAATTAGTAATATAGCGTAGATTACATAGGCGCGCCATGCTTCATTGTTCAACTACCACTGTAGGTGCGGGCAGCTAGATGCAGCACGTGCAATAAAGGTGATTATTGCTGTAACTTAGAGTATAATTATTGCTGTAATGATCCCCATACACCAGCAGCACTCTACATTATGGTTCATTTCATTGTATTTCCCTCACATGTTACGCTACTATTGTACTTGGGCTAAATAGTAGGGGATACATTCGACAATCCTCTCACTTGGTAATCTCAGTAGCTAGCTGTTGATTAATAGCCCTAATTTCCACCTTGAGTATCATAGGACAGATTAGCGCAAGTTTTAGTTTTCGCCTTGATACGTGCACTGTATGAGTTCTGCGGGATACACTATACACTGTACAATACACAGTATACACTGTAAACACTGCAGTCTGTACTTAAAGTACACATTGTGATTGTACACAGACTCTGTCATACAGCAGTACATTGTTACAAAAACACTATTTACGTGCTTGCAGTGCGCGCTTGTATTATATGGTAGTGATCAGCGTACGCTCAGTATAGTGCATTTTGAACGGTGTTAAACGATCACAACGACATCATTATTAAGGATTGAACACCACACTGATATTGAATACATTTGAGAGAGAGAGAGAGAGAGACGCTTCAGTGTATTGGGTTATGAAATTATCGGTGGTTTAGGTAAGGAGCTTTATAATAGCCTTTCAACTGAACAAGCACACGTCTCTTGATTGTGCGCGCACCGCGATCTGTTGGAGCTGTATCGGCCGCTTAATATGTCGAATTGTGGCATCTCCGATTAGAATTTATACATGAAACGTGTCAACATTATGAAAACGTGCCTACATATCATGTCATTGTCTAGATCCTGTCTATAAATTGTATACACCTTGTCTATAAAATTCTAAAATGTCTGAATAGTGTCTAAAACTCTGTAGCTCTTCATGAAATAAATTCAATGTCCAGTGTCCACACCTTGCCTACATAACTACATAGTAAGTTAGTCACTAGTTCAGGTTGCATTAATAATGTTGAAATAATTCAATCCAGTATTATACCTGCACACTGTTGCAGGTTGAAATGCTATGACGATGGTAGCTATAGTGCCGTGCACTAGCCCCGCACCCCTCAACCCGCCCTCCGACCCGTTTGAGGATGCGGACCCGTCCCTCCTCGCCGAGATGACGGGTGGAATGGACAAAGACACTGAACAAGACGAGGACATGGACAAACTGGCGGACCTGAAATCGGGCAAATTTCCCCAGACCAAGAGGTCGGGAGCAGCCGCTGCAACTCTGATGGAGAAGTGCAGGATATGTCTGAGTGGTCATGAGGAGACTGAGCCGCTCATCCAGCCGTGTGAGTGCACGGGAACAATGCAGTTCGTTCACGAGAACTGCCTCGTCCACTGGCTAAACACAAGTTTCAAAGGGAGGTGCGAGGTCTGCTCATTCCAGTTCAAGATCAAACGAGTGAAAACCAAGTTTAAGAACTGGAAACTTCCGCCAATGACATCAACTCAGAAAGCCAAGTACAGTATTATCTTCTCGCTACACGTTCTAGCCATTGTGTTCTTCATTTGGTCCGACTACACGCTCATAGGTCAGTGTATCAGGGCGAAGAAAAACTCCACCAGCTACTGGCTGAAACTTGCAATCATAATCGTGGCTACCCTCGCGTTCCTGTGCTTCGCAATTCATCAGAGTCGTGTCTATGTTCGGCTTTACGAGAGGATATCGGTGTTCAACATGGCGATTACCAACGTGTTCGGCAAGGGGGAGCACGTGTCCAGATTCTCACTACGTGATGACCTAACCATGACCAGTGGGATGTTCGACCGGACATCCGGGGGAAGTATTGGGGGATTCTTCGACATGCAGTGAGACATCAACAACATCATCAGTATTGATGAGCTCTATCATCACGGTCTGTCTCCCACTGTCCATCATGACTGATGACGTCATCATGTCACTGTCAGCACTATGACATAGTTCTTGAAACAGTAAGGATTCTCCATGTTGCGATCAGCGTTTGCTTCTTCAGTACATGAAAGGATGTAGGACTGAACCGTGCACATTATAGTGCACATTGGGTGCACATTATAGTGACCCGGCATACCAAGATGGCCACGGACACCACCCTTCCATAAAAGTTCAAATCTATTTCCCATAGGGAGGATAAGGTCCAGACCGAGGATACATTTTTTTCAGGAATATCTGAAAATTAATCCTCTGCCACGATCTAATCTTCGGTAGAAAGCTAATCCTCGGTCGAAGGACAGGTTAAAATCGTGTGGCTTTTGGGGGCTGCGCCCCCAGACCCCTGCTCTGTTTTCTATGATAATCACATGATCTTGCATAATTTCACCGATATTTGAACGAACTCCAAAATCTAGATACAGAAACTGTGTAGTTTCTGGGGGCTGCACCGCGAGACCCTTACTTTGATTTTATCAACTCTGCCCCCGATAATCGGTCACAAAGACAATAGGATTGCGATTTTGCAGAAACTTAGAATTTTAAAGCAAAAAACGGTGTGTCTTCTGGGAAATGTGATCCTGGACTTCTACAAATCATCTTCGGTCAAAAGTTGGTCCTCGATCAAAACCGATGTACAAAATATGTGGCTTCAGGGGGCCGCGCCCCCAGACCCCTGCTTCTTTCTGCTTGAATGAATGAAGCTAATAAATGGATGTGATTGGATCGCATGCTTTATTGCTTTGAGGCATGTGATTAGATGTGATTGGATCGCATGCTTTGAGGCAAAAACGTGCGAAATGTTGTATAGTAGTTTCAGTTTCACATGACGGGAAAACTTTGATGACTCTGTTACCACAATTTAAATCTGGCAAAAACCGAGGATAAACTTTCAATTTAGGGAGGATAAGGATGCTGTGAGTGTTTTCTTACTTATATGAACCTATGATGGACACACACTGTGGTGAAAACTTATCGATAAAACTTTCCTTATCTTTCAGAAGTTCCATTTCACAGATAACTGTTTTTTAAGAAAATATATTTGATTTTCAATGCTGAAATCCGTTTATATCTAAGATTATATAATATATCTTAATTTGGAATTGGATTTATAAACTTGTCATTTTAATTTCTTGCATCTAGGATAAAAAATTTATTAAAGTTTGCCACAGAGATTCTATTTCTTATTTTACAGTAGAACCAACAGTTCATGTGAATGGAAAATTAATTCTTAAATCTATATTTATTTTTGATTCAATTTCTATGACAATCTTAAACTATTTCACACGATACTTTCTCTATTAATATTATTGAATTGATAATACTTGTTAAATAAATTTTTATAAGGCACTACCAGGGACTGCTGGCTGACGGAAGGATTGTTATTAAATCATGAAGATTAGTCACTTACATTATCCATTCGATTTATTTTCTCGTAAAACCTTGTGAATTTCCATCTCTGACCAGGAAAGTGTTATGATCGGCTGATATTGGAATTCTTAAATTAACTGATATTTCACTCCTGATAATCATGCATTGATTGATATACTGGTATGTATGCTCCTTGATAGAAGAGAATCAGATCGAAAGAGTGTACTTCGTGCGTTTTATCGCTTTCTATCTCTTCGATACAAGAGTGCACATACGTGTTAGGTAGAAGTCAAGATTTTTGGTTAAAAAACATCAAAAACGTGTCAATATCAAGTCTCTGCATCCCGATCTGAATATTGGGGATGGTACCTGATCTGATGCTCAAAAGTTAAAAATCGACGTTGGCATCAAACCATGTTTTTGTACAGAGTCTTAAATTCCGAACTGAAGTGCTTACGTAGTGAAGGACGCTTCTTTTTGAACGTAGGAGTGACCAAATCATTGTCCACAGTCAAGGTCACGTCCACCAGTTTTATCTTGGCTAAGAGTTCGAATCCAGTCAGCATTTTTTTGGCATGGCTGTTGATCACATCGAGGAATTTCGTCACTATGTCCTCATCTTCTAACAACTCTGCGTACGATCTCCCGCCCTTACCGATGGTTGCTGTCCACTTCTCAAGCATCTCCTGATCTGGAACGATGACTGCCGCTATCTTGGGCTTCGTCGAGTCACCGTCAACAAATGCGATCTGGACCATTTCATTCATCTCGTAGACATTTTCTATCTTCTCCGGGGCTATGTATTCTCCCAGAGAGGTTTTGAAGATGTACTTCTTTCTATCGATAACCATGAGACACCCAGTCTTATTCCACTCTCCGATATCGCCCGTGTGCAACCACCCCTCGGCATCCAGTGCTGATCTGGTGTTCTCCTCATCCTTGTAGTAGCCCATGAACACATTCTTACCCTTCACACAGATCTCTCCCTTCCCATCCCGCACAAAATGGCCAGTCTCACTGCTATCCACTAGTTTGATCAGATTAGTGGGCAGGGGTGGACCGACATGCCCTCCCTTAAAGTCCAGGGGTTGGGTGAAGGTACATCCTGCAGTGGATTCAGTCTGACCATACCCCTCGTACACATTTGCACCAAAAACAGCTCTGAAAAAGTTCAGAGTTTCAGGGAGGATAGGGGCAGCACCAGTTGCTATCAAACTAATTCGTCCCCCAAATCCATCCCGTACTTTCTGTAGTATGATCCGATCCCAAATGTCCCTCTGCCTGATCCCTCGACTCAAATCGTACGACTTAGAGGCGACTGCTTTCTCGAAAATCCATTTTGCAATCGCCCCCTTTGCGCTCACAGTTTTCTTGATTTTCTCCATGAATTTATTGAGCACTCTGGGAACCGCCGGGAACACTGTTGGTCGGAGTATTCTGATATCATCGGGTAGGTCTAACGCTGACCCCGAGTAAAAACCAATTGCAGCTCCTACAGTGTAGGAAAACATGTGAACGTTCATCTCGAACAAATGACAGAGCGGGAGGTATGAAAAATGCACATCACTGGGGGTGAGAATGAAATCTGCATTGGTCATCATGACTCCAGCCATAGTCGTGGTCATGTTTTGGTGAGATATGAGAGCACCTTTGGGGATGCCTGTTGTACCGCTCGTGTAGCATATCGTGTATATGTCGCTCGGTTTTGGGGGTAACAGGGGTGAAGGGGCTGCCACGCCCTTTTCCTCAATATCCTGCATACTCTTGATGGCCACATAAAGTTCAGAAAAACTAGCTGCTTCCTCAGCTGTTGGATCCTCACACATTTTGACCACAATTCTCACTTGCCGTGAGCCTGCACTGAGGAATTTCCTCATTTTCTCGATTTTTTGAGGGTGAGCCACCACAATTTGACAACCAGTCTGGTTCAAAATGTGACACATCGCTTCATCTCCTAGTGTATCGTACATCGGCACAAACACTATGCTGTAATGAACTGCCCCCAACTGCGCAACTACCCAATCAACACAGTTAATCCCGATAATTCCAATGTAAACATCGCTCCCTGCCGGAACCCCCTCCGCAATCAATCCCGAACCGAAGTTTTGGACTCGATTAGCGAGCTCGTTATACGATATCCACTGAAACTCCTCTCCTACCCTCCGCCCCAAACACGGGCAGTCCCCACTGATTTTCCGTCCTCTAGCAAATGCATCGTAGAGAGTTTCCACTCCATCGTATGGTGTGTCTGTGACGTCATCAGAACTACACAGAGTGCTTATCCTCACTCCATCCCCAATGTCTCTGGAGAGCAGGGCTGTTTCTTGATCTTTGATCCCGCGTTTGTTACTGGAGGGTGATGTCCGAGTTAGATAGTACAGTAGGAATGTCGATATAACAGCTGCACCAATTGTAATTCCCACGACAGTCTCGGATTGATCTAACATGAACATTGACATCTGGGGATTAACTTGGATCAGAGACAATAATTCGGGCACATACAAATACGCGCGCGGTAAATCCAACAGTCAAATGATACGCAAGCGCGCGTGCGGTACATGTGTTAACGATATCATGCTTTACTAACATCAAAATCGTGAGGCGCAGTGTGTTACGTATCAGTAATGTCATTAATGTAAACGCAAGTGCCAAGTTTGAATATTGATGAGGAGACAGCAACAAGTGTAACTATTAACTAGGCACACTCCTTCAATAATATACCAACATTACGCTGAGTTGAATTAATTGTAAGGTTTCAATATGCATGCTCATTGCTCGTGTTGGTAACTTGGTAAAGGGTTGACTCTGTAGAGGCGTGGCCAGCATGAGTGGAGAGAGACCAAACTCTGATCACCACAGTTTAACTGCTCGATACACAGTAATTGTCACACTATTGATACGTCTTTCAGTGATGATATCATCGAATGCCATCATGTTGTCACTCGACTGCTGTCAATATTCACGCACTACAAACACTCACAATACACATGTCTGTTTACATCTATGTCAATCAGCGATTAATCAAAGATTGTACCTCTACCAAAAGTGGTCTTAGAGTTGTTCTAAAGTAGTCCCAAGTGGCATAGAAACTTTGCTTTTCCATCTAGTTATAGCAATAACACCAACAGTAAACGAGTCTGTGAGAAAATCTCACATGATTTTAAATTCTCTACCACATCAGCAGACAGTGTAAAGCTATCAGAATTAGAAGCAGACCATTTCGGAGAACAATGAAACATATACACCCCTTTGTATCCCTTTCAACAGCCTTGCTAAAGACGTCATCCTAGTGCGTGAAAATGAAAACTGAATGGAAGAGAAAGTAAAAGTCAAGGGAGACTTTTGTAGGGAAACATGGCTCGGCGCCAATTTTAGAACAAAATTAACAACCAACTATTGGAGTGTATTGTCTCCAGATAGAGAAAGCTCATACAACAAAGAGTGGTTTGTTCACATGCAATATCACAATATGCATGTTTCTGAGAAGTGTGAATGTGTTTGGAAAGGTGAAAGAGTCATACAACATGAAAGCACCAGAAGTAACTGAGTGTGTTCTTTATACGGGCAGTAAGTAAATAAGAATGTAAGGGAAATAATCATAGACCACAGATCTGAATTCCTCAGAATTGGAAAAATATGCCCTTGAGTAGGATCAATTCACGTGTCTTTAAAGTACATTCTTCATATTGATATGACTCGATGCAAAGATCTAAATTGCATAATTTGATCTACTCAAGAGAAAGGCTCAAGAAGGTCATACCGAACAAAATATTCCCGGATTCCCCATTTCACAACGGAACGCAGATCAGGGAGCTCTGTACGATATCTACTTCCTAGTAGTCACTGTGTGTAGCTAGCAATGAGTTATTTACTGATATGTGGTTGAATGGCAGGCAATAACATAGTTTAATAAGCAGGGGAGACTGCCATATTCACCATAGGGCCGTAACAATAGTTAGTAAATTATGCTGCATAGTTAGCAAATTATGCACACAAGCTCATTCTTGCAGAGGAATGTGAAGGAAAAAGTCAAAATATGCATCAATATGTGGTAAAATTTGAGTCATCTTTCATTTCATGAGTATTAATGAACTGGGATTTAGGATGAGTAATGAGTAGAGCGATGGATGTCAGATGATAATGCAAGATAATTCATAATGATATGTTCAGCATAATATGCCAAATCAAATTACATAGGAACAATTTCGCATGCCTAATGGGAATGACTTGGCAATATTTTTCAAAAAATGAAACCTACTGCAGCTGCAAACGTCATGAAAGTATTGAGTTATGAAAGTATAATGTTGAAACGTGTAGTAGGTAAAAAAGGGAGATGCGGAAATTACGCGACATCGGAAAAATCTACTTCCTACGATAGGAATTAAAATTAGATCAAGGATATAAGGTAGGGTATAGAATATGCTGTCGTGTACACTGCTTCGTCATATCTGATAATCAAGTTGGGTATTTCTACAGATAATCTTCTAGAATTAGCAATAATATTTTATATCTTGACACATTTTTCTCTTTGCACTACCTATCATCATTCCTCTAGACAGCCGACACTACTCTCTCTTGACAGTTAGCACCACATGCTTTGACAGCTGACACCACAAACTCAAAGCTTCTCTACCGTAACTCATTGAAACACTTATTCATATGCAGTATTGCACAAGAAGTTACACCAAAAAATACGGAACCGAAGGCTCGAGTTACATCAAATTGCAGATTCGGTGCGTATTACCCAAATTTCACTCGGCTTCGTCTCGAGAAATATGGCCAAATACGCACCTCATAGGTGTGATGTAACAATATATCGTATATTACATAAATGTTACGAACAATGGCCATACCGCTTGTATGTATAATAAACGTAGGTACATGGTTTGTAACTATTTGTAATGTGTGTGT
>CAMPET010000014.1:296460-320708 GCA_946803715.1 Beroe ovata | reverse complement strand
TGTGTGTGTGTGTGTGTGTGATTTTTCAAGCACAGCCAAAATCAATAATGATTGATGTAAATCAATGATGAAGTATTTGAGCGTATGCAATTGTCACATCCAGCAAGCTTACCCAATAAACGTACTACAGTCGATGACAGTTATTACATCGGTATGCGAATAATGAAATCTGATACTGGACAGTGGACACACTGCCACATGAGAGCTACGCACTGGTAATCTGACCCGTACTCACGCATAACAAGGCACGTGTGGCGTGTGCAACTCGAAATATATGTTACAAAGTTGCGCTAGTTGGATTAATCACGTGCCAGAGCTTCTTCTATTCCTAGTTTCCATGGTTATCGTTATATTATGCGTTCTGCGCGCCAGAGTTGATAGTGGTATCCTATTAAAATATAAGAAAACTCGCGATTCGAAATTCAGTCCTTATGGATTGCGCGCCTTTTTCGTTCCACTCACTTTCACACCCTGTAAGCACTACGCATATACCTACGGGTTACCTATACTGCGACAGGCACACAAACAAGTCACAAACAGTTCTACCCCCAGTCCCCACAAGCTGTCTATCTGGTAATACTGTAGACTGTGAAATAATGTTAAATCTATTGACCTTCTCTGCATATATTTGATAATTTGATCCGGTCTTATTGCATCAGATTCACACTAAAAATAGGTTGCACACACATACTTACACAAACACACCCACATACACCCACACACACACACAAACACACACACACACACATACTTACACAAACATACACACACACACACACATACACACATACAAATACATACACGGTACATACACGGTACACACACGGTACGCACACATGCACACACAAACACACACACNACACACACACACACACACACACACACACACACACACACACACACACACACACACACAAACACACATGCAATACTTACACTGGTGCTGCAGCTGGGTTAATAGAGGTGGAGATTTTCCGCAGGATTTTCATAACACGGGTTTCACGGCCACTATAGAAGAGAGAACGAGTGTTACAATAAGAATAAAGCATATCATTGTTTACTATACTTATGTGACAGGTTTGAGTTTAATTACTATAGCACGTGGGATATAACGTGATACTGCGATGTTTACTAGACGTAAAATTTGAGATTTCTGAAGCGTTGCAGTAGTTTTCTATTCATGTATTTTCTATTCAAGTACAGTTCCGAATGCGCCTATCTGAAACTTAGTAAAAAGTTTATATTCCGTTCTGTTGCATCATTATCGAACCTATAATATTGAACTGAAGACTAAATAGCAAATGAATAGGAATAAACGTCAATAACATCAAATACCTACAGTCTACACCCTAACATTACAAACGGGAGCTTGGTGTCACCTAAGGTTTCACCGAGAAACTGTATTTGGAGCCGGTATCGAATAAGTACATGATGATACGGAAATTTCGTAAATATATACAACGATATAAACTTTTAAACTACGATATAAACTACGATAAGTAGGTATGCAGCAACTCCCTATTAGCGACACGTGTCCATATTGCATGGGCAAGAGAGAGAGGTAACGAGACCTGTACTTGGAATATCAGATAACCGGTGTCATATTCATATGGGTTCTGACGTTATATTCTTCACCCGATTATCACGATAACCAGCTGATAACATGCTGAAGACGTCAATAATAACTCTGTTTGTCAAAACATGGACATATGATCTTTTCAACAGCAGGGACCACTACATAGCAAACGCTGGGAGGTAGATAGATAGAGAGTCGTACACAACTGGATCATGCGTTGGTACATTATACAATATCACGGAACCTGTCACTGTTATAATAATAGTGTACATGTGTCCAACAGCGCCCTTCACCCTGCAACAAGCATGATCTAGCTCAATTCCTCAGACAAAGATTTCGACACATCAACTACTATAGCTCTGATATTGTGAAACATTGAAAGTGCATGTTTAGCAGAATTCATGTATTACAAAACATGAACTGTAAAGGACAACACCCACAATCTCCATGACACAATATATTAACATGCATCAAGAACTGCTCTTCTCAGACTGACAGATTAGCTGATATGTATGTAACAATAATAGAACCACCACAGTACACAATGTGATTGATGTTATGAGTTTTGTGTTCTCCACATAGATCTCATCGATCAAAACATACCTTATCAGCACGATGCCAATTGGTGGTGGGCAGAAATTTCAAATTCATTGCCAAAAATTTGTTATCATATTGAGTGTCAAATATGTAATGATGTTATAATGTGGACTTTGATCATCAAATGAAACAGCAGTCTCTCACATTTTGATATATGTTAACAGAAAGGACAAATAACTCACTTTGAAGAATGGACTGATCCAGAGTCAGAGATCTTGGAAGAATAAGGAATTGTTGTTGAATGAATACTGCCCATGAAGCAAATTGCTCAATCTCCCAGGAATTGCAGAAGTAATAGTACCATTCTAAAAATATATTTGGTAATAGATTATTGTTAACTATACAATGAAATTTAGAATTTGAAGAATATTTCTGGTAGGCATATGAGAAATTATTGAAGCACAAATTATTGTAGCACAAATTTGGAATGTTCCCAAGCTTATCAATTTCTTTCCCCTGCAGATCATCCTCTGCTATGTTTATGTACCATTCCAGCAGCAAGCTGTTATTAACTGCTGCATAGTCTCCAGTTGGTGGATCGTCTGGGCATGTTAGCAAAGAGGCAGATGCTTAAACTGGTCCAGGTTGGCTATTGGTTGCAATTTGCTAGGTGGGCAGTTACATAATTGGAAAAATGAGCAGAGCAACCACAAAGTCATCAAGAACTAATATGTAATCGTCCATCATGAGTGTAGAAAAAGGTCTACTGTTTTGCATTTGAAGTTTCAGAAGAAAACTCATATGTCTACACATGTCTTCTTCCTTCCCTCCGCCTCTCTCCATGTGTTCGAAAATAATCTTGATACTAAAAACAAGTGGTTTCCCTCTGTTCATAGCTAGTTGTAGGATCGCTCCCTACCCATGCTGTGGGGATTTTATCCCTGGCAGTTTTATCCCTGGCAATTGAGATCCCTTGATGTCAACAGTAAATCACTAGGGCCTATATAGTTCCAGTTACATCTTGTGAAATTTCAAAAGCATACTTTACACTATGGTTTCAATGGATGAAAAGCTCAAATCAATTCTCCGCCAGAAGTGAACTTAATAAAGTGATTGTTTGCGTTTTCAAATGAAAGAATTCTTATTATGATTGCAAATGATATGATCACAAATGATATGATCATTGATCAGTGATTCGCTGATCATATCACTTGATCATATTTAGAATTCCTTGTCAGATGTTTGTGTTATCTGTTGTTATCTGTTGTTGTCTGACCTGTTGTTATCTGACAATTTTTTCATTTGAAAATGCAAACAATCACTTGTTTAATTGAAATTGTCAGATTTCATTTGTGTTCTGTTTGTTTATTGCTTGTCGATCGATAATAGACCCTGTCGAGAATTTCATTTTGCGCGCGCGCGGCGCAAACTCATTCTCATACAGACTTATTCTTGGCAGACATAAACCACTTTGCGGGTTGCATCAGCAGTTTAACATTACCAGAAAATTAATTGCGCGCGCAAACCGGCCATATGATGAAAACGCGCGCGCAAAATTACAGGTGTGAGATAAAATTTGACAAATATGGAAATTTTTTACAAAACTTTTGTGTTGCATAAAATGAAATAATAAAATAAAGTTCGTCACCACCATATTACAATGATTTTTCCAGAATTATTTTTTAAAGAAAGAGTAAAGAAAGAATAAACCTTCATGAGAGCTATAGCCTATCGAGTTATGAGACGTGGATACTGGATATAATGATCATATCATAATGAAGGCATTTTGCGCCAAAAATTTGGCTTTGGAATCACTATCACTATTGTTGGGTTCTGTGCTGATCAGTCTGTTGTTGCAGAAGTTGAATGCCCAACCCATAAATTGTATTATAGGTGTCTTCTATCGTATCAATAAGAATTACATCTACTTCCATCAGGTATATTTTAGCTGAAGTCATGGATAATGTGTAAGATACTCTGTCATAAATGGATCAAGCCAATGAAGGGCTCCCTTCAAATTCAAGCCTTGTAGACTTATCAACAGGATCCATTCGAGAAAACGATCCCCATATTCCCTTACAGAGCTATCAATATAATGTAAGCCTTCTCAAGTGGCATTCATCTGTGCATAAAGCATAATGTTAACTTGTTAACTAATTTGGTTAGAATTATTTGTTGTGTGCAGGAAAGTAGTGGAAATTCTCAGAACACTGGAAGGCTCTATCAGTGCATGTTTTCTTCATCGGCAGCCGAGAATCCAGCTATTGATGATGATGAAATTGAGTTTTTAGGAGAAACAGGTAAGCCAATTTTATTAGATAAAGTTGCTTGAACTTATATATATCCTGATTCTGTAGTTTATAAGCTTCTTCATCTCCTGTCACAATTATCATTCTGCCATCTATTGTGATACTAAAACACAGGCCCTGGCAGAAGTAGCTCAGATCCAATTATCTTGACAGACTCACCTCAACGAAACAGTGACAGTCCTGGAACCTCAAGCAATGTAAGTTTGGCTCTTACATCAATATTGAAGTTTTTCAATTTTCCGGACAGAGAATCACTCATTTGTTCCCAGGTGGATGGAACACTTAGCAGTCCAAGTATGTTGCAAGTAGATGTTGTTAGTGGACAGTACCCACCATGCCCCTACTATCCCCCACACCTATTTGCTATGAATTCAAATCCACCATCTTCATCTGATGCTCCAGCAGCCACTGCTTCTGCAAGTGTCAGCACTGTCTACCACATCCCAAATTCTTTCCCCTATCACTCATATCAGATAAGGGTATGTTGTTTAGGTTGTCTATAAGCATCTTATCAATCTTTACTACTGATCAGTTCATACCTTTTACCTATATTGTTCACATTGTTATCCTTCAATTTCAATAAAAACTACTTCAGTTGTCTATACCGCCCCCAATGACTCTTGTCAGACCAACGCCAGTATACAGACCTACACCCGTACATCCACCCCCAGGACCATCAACTTCATTCTTGCAATGGGTAAAGAAACATACTTGAGCAATATCCCTGCACGATGCATCTTGTTCATGCTCAGTGTGCATTCATCAACACCCATAATATAGTGCAGGATTATCACTCTGTGATTTAAGTGTGACGAATGACGATATTATCTTGCATTGCAGTTACAGCAACCCCTTGATGGAGACAACTTTTTGGAAAATGCTACTGGTGCATCCCAACGACTTATCGAAGAATGTACCCAAAAAACACGTTTCATAAAGGTAAGTTGGGTGGGAATGTGTCTGATTCTCTGACGATTATCTAGAAATCATGCAATCATCTCTTTTCAATCACAGAGGATGCCCTCAAGTAATAAGCTTGTCAATGCCAAGAGACAAACTCCAAAATGCCCCATCTGTCTCGAAGAATTTGTCGATAAAGTTAAAATCAGGTAAACAGGAAATTTGTTGAGTATTTAAAAATGATCACAATGATGTGAGATAAATCATGATTAGTTTTTGGTTGATAAAACTAACATTCGAATCCTTAGGCGGCTGCGATGCATTCATAATTTCCACGTGAAGTGTATTGATCAGTGGCTGAAGAAGAATATGATTTGTCCAGTTTGCAGAAAGTCCATTATCTCCAGATGAAACCCCGAAATATTACAACCTCTTAGGGAACTCTCTTGAAATGGTCGGGATGTTACCATATAAATTTCCCATTGTTTGAGAAATATTGGTCGAAAAGGAGGTGTGAATGTTCAAGAATCAAAAGACATCAAGGGTAGGAGACCCACCCAGAGGGCGCAAAACTCCCATTAGGCCGATTTCTCAGAAGTCAGAATGTTTGTTATGATACTAACCTACCAGGTACATCATGAGCTAACTACAATCAGGCAAGATTGTAAAATGTAACTGAGGCATAATCGTGTTAACGTCAAACTTTGGCTCGAATTGGGACACTCATACGGTACCTAGGGGTAGTTCGAATTATCGATCGTTATGCTTCGGAAAATTTGTTGAGCTATGATGAAGGATCGGTATTTGCCATACTATGCGTTATCATCTGAATGCGTTATTATCAGTTTCGATCGGAACGTTATAATGACAGTTGGCATACTGGTCTATAATAATAATGATTGTATTCGTATGAAATTGTGATGATTTCTGTCCGAAGCAAGCATTTCTCAACTTTTCAGTTCAGTACCCTCAAGTTAGAAAATTGAATTTGATGTAGCATATCGATGTATCGTTCCTTCAGCTAATACAAATAATATCTATCATATAGGTACCTACTTTGGGTACCGACACAATTTCAATGTAGGTAGTGTGGAATTTGACACTGTCACTTCCATTACCAGAATACTTAATACAGAGTACATTTTGTTCAAAGGTGTTAGTGTTGAGCGTGTATTCTGCTTGAATAATGATAGGTACCATGTGTATAGAATGATGGATTGTTATAATATGTTATGTTAACGTTAATGAAAACATCATTCCGAAATTCTAAGAAGACTGATTCTAAACAGATTGAGAAGACTGTAATTTTTATTTTTGATGCCGATCTTCCATTGAGTACCTAATTCGACCTTTGACCTCGCTGTATTTCTTATAAATATGAATCTATATCAACGTTTTAGTATAAATTTCAAAAAAGTTGTGCCATGTAAGTAACTTGTTGCATTTCAATGGGAATGGATTCAAATAATGTATTCGATGCTGGCAAGTTGATGATCCAGAGGGGAAATAAAATAGTGATCTAGATCTCGCATGATTTAGTACCTAAAACGCTGAGAAGGCTGTTCAATTAATTGGATAATCACTAAACTCACACTAGCGCAGCGATGACTTGTTGTGGTGAAAATAATGCGGATTGTAATAGTTTCCATCAAGAATTATCAGTGATTTGATTTATTGTACTCACCAAACTACTAATTTTGTGATTATTAAACAGCTTCATTCCACATATAATAATTTCACTGCCAATACCTTGGTGCAAATCTCAAGTTACCATGACAACATGTACCTATTTTAGATCATGGTGGATCTGAATGTTGGTCGGTTGTGTGTGGCAGCTGGTATCCTGCTGGTGCTTCATGCTGGTTTGGGGTCAGCACAACATAGGACACATCTCAGACTATCGGAACAACCATACGAGGGTATGCCATGATTGATAGTACTGCTGATAGTTTCGTACATACTTAAATAGTAATAAATAGTAATAAATAACACCAGTAGGTCGTGTAGTTAGGATTCTGTGTCGTTGTACAATGTAATTGTTCATGGGCAACTATGATGTTATGATAGTTGCCCGCATCAGTATGAGACATTGTTCGTGAGGAGTTGGGTACATAGTCATTCACTGTCGGCACATATCACATATAATTCTCACTGTGATCCTCCTTAGGTTTACCGTCAGACATCTTTGCTCAGTGCGTGATAGGATTTGTTATAGCATGCTTTGGGATAACCAAGGTATGTATGAATTTACTCTCACACGGTTATTCTGAACCTATGATGATTCATGAGGACGCACAACCGTATGATCGAGTGTTTATCCTTTTGGAAGTTATGAGTTCTTCAGAAGCATAAAACCTTCATACATATAACTAACCTTCTAATTATGCAATTATCCTCTGAATTATGGATGATTCATCATCGATTACTGTCCTATTTCTAGGTTGCTGGTGAATTCAAAGACATCAGTGCAACGAACGATATAAACAAGCGGACATTGGACAGTATAGCTAACGTGCCGTCATTCTATCACTTTCATCACAGGGGAAGAGCCCTCTATTCTGTTCTATACTCGTAGTCCTGGTACAGGGTTCTACATCCTAGTATTCTCATATGACCTACGGCCTCTGCGTCCCATTGAAGTCCTTTTGTTGTGATTTAGTTCCAAGTTAAACTTCTTCTCGAGTTTCTACACCGTATTATGGGAAATTTTGCCTAATTTGATACTACTTTAATAGTTATCGAAGAATTGAAGATTCTGCGCTGATTATGGGAACTTTAAGACCTTTTTCACAAGTATATGAATTATACTGACGAATGGCAGGGATTTCCTCAAAATTCATTGTAAAATATCTCTCTATTTACAATTTGAGCTGTTTTCCTATACTTGAACACTGTACTGAGAGCATGTAGTATTGTTTCTATACTAATGATAAGCACTATCTGAAGCTCTAAACGGTGCAATACAACATTTTTAGCTCTGTGTGAACTGTGAGGTGCCTTAGATATTCCAATGAAGTTCACAGTTCGGCTTTTTGTTCTAAAAGAACTTCTCCCCGCATAGTAAAGAATGTGAGATGGGAGATTTAAGAGACAAGGTTGTCCTTGACCCTTTGCCCGATTCCTTCCTTCGGCTAGAAATCAGGTGATTTTCTGATTTACTCTCCTCATTATTACGGCTGCCTGGAGGAATTTCGACCCTAAGTTCAATTTGAGATGATGTCAGCTTTTAAACGCGGACGACGGACGTCCGCTTTTTGATCAATGTCTGCTTTTTTTGAAGGAATAGTAGATGCCCGCTTTCTAGGATCGAACTCCCTCCAGACTGCCCTCATTACACTGTCAATGAATGTTTCATTAACTCACATGTTGTTGTTGTGCATTCTCACTCCCTCTCTCACAGTAATACAGGCCCAGTGACGAGTGGGGCTCAAGTGGAACTGCCCCCTCCATCCTCTACTGTTACCAACCTGAGTGAGCTGGGACCTCCCCAACCAGGAGCTATACCACCAGTCGCGCTACCACCCGCACCAGGCGCGCTACCACCCGCACCAGTCGCGCTACCACCCGCACCAGGCACGCTACCACCCGCACCAGGCACGCTACCACCTGGGTTACCACTCGCGGGTGTTCCTCAGCAGGTGATACCGACTCAACAAGTGATCTACACAGGACAGCCCACACAGGTTCTACAACCATGTGTGCCTCAAGCTGGCCTCAGTATAACTGTTGCACAGGTAGTTTGATGTGTGTGCGTGTGTATGTGTCTGTGCGTGTATACTGTGCGTGCGCGCGCGTGTGTGTGTATGTGTCTGTGCGTGTATACTGTGCGTGCGCGTGTGTGTGTGTGTGTGTGTGTGTGTGTGTATAATTACACACAGTGTGTATACCTGTGTAGTGTGTACAATGTACAAACTCGCTCCTTCCTCCCCGCTGTGTAATTCTTTACAACACAAGTAATAAGTATGCGTACATTATAAGCTACAACACTACAACAGGACATAATAGTTATAGTACTCTTGAGGGTATAGTACTCTTGAGGGTGGGATTAGTTTGCATGCTCATGATTGCTGAGGGTTGGTGATGAAAACAAGATAGCACTCTGATAAAGCTATACACGTGACCTTCTGTTTGATATTCCTGACAAAATCACTTCGTATCGTACATCACTGTGTATTGTACAAATTATTGAACATCACTGTGTATTGTACTGTCTGTTGTACATAAATCACTGTGTATTGTACAAATTATTGTACATCACTGTGTATTGTACTGTGTATTGTACACCACTGTGTAATGTGTATTGTACTGTGTATTGTGCATTAATCACTGTGTATTGTACAAATTATTGAACATCACTGTGTATTGTACATAAATCACTGTGTATTGTACATAATATAGAATAGATCTGATGGGGTGCTGGTTGAGGATAGTAGAACCCCAGTAGACTAAGCTTATAGCATCGTGTCTGGAAAGTAAGCATGTCAATGCACATTGCACCTATTCCCTGGTTTAGCGACAGTATTCCCCCTTCCCTACGACCCAGCATCCGCTGTCATTACCACTCTCCTAGGATAATTGGCACCTTCTCCCCACAGGACGCTAGCTGGCGTCATGTGATTCCCCCATTCCCGCCCCATAACCCTACCCCTGACCCATAAATCTGCCCCTGATGTGACTTAGAGTAATATGCCTCCCACAAAACTACATTACTCGGTACTACCGACCGCAAGATTGCTTTCTTTTCAATAAATATCCAGCATACATTAATACTGCATGTACAGTGTATACTGTTGATGTATAACATCCACTATGTATGAAGCACAAAAACATGACAAGAAGTATATAGATTACAGAATGGTGTGAATTGTTGTGTGGATGCATCAATGTCCATCTTGAGAAGTGAATAGACTATTTACACTGTATACAGTGTATTATAGTGTATATAGCATACTGTGAAGTATGAATACTGTCTCACAGTAATTTGTACCATCATACAGCGGGTACTGCAGTACAGAGTACAGTGTGATTCACTGATTCAGAATAATTTTCTCCTGGTTAACTATCACAATTTCATCACCAGATATATTAGGTTTCCATCCATGTAATTGTCCCACAGGCTATACTGAACAAGAGCTATACGCTAATTGGGAGCATGGATCCGTATGTTAGGTTGAAAGTGGGACACAGCACATACGAGACATTTACAGATGAGGGCGCTGATAAAACACCCAGATGGAACAAAGTCTATCACTGGTGGGTTCTTGTGTCAGGTGAACAGGAGACAGTAACGGATTTAAAGTGGACTGCACAAAGTAGTTCATGATTCATGAATCTGTAGGAAATAAACAATTTTTCTCGAAAATCTCAATTTTTCTCGAAAATCTCAATTTTTCTCGATAATTTCCATTCTCGTTACAGTCCTCTGCCCAACACCACTGCTGTAAGGAGTATAGATGTACAGGTGTTTGACGAGAAGTCACTGACTGAAGACACGCGGATAGCACATGCCAAAATAGCAGTGCCGCAGTCTGTATTCGAGGTGAGTCGCTCCATAACGCTGCCGTAGGCTGTCACCGTCAAATTATGACGCCGGGACTGTTTTCCACCGTCACAGTATCACGCCGGGACTGTTTTCCACCGTCACATTATCACGCCGGGACTGTTTTCCACCGTCACATTATCACGCCGTCCCGATAGGATACACCCAAACCAGATTCGTATTCTTACATGTATAAATAGTCAGTTGATATCTGCGTTAACCTAGTACAATTATTAATTCTGAGATGTCCTTCCTTTTTAATCGTTTTGGATGTCGTCGAACACATTCGCATTTCGTGAATCTATTTGAGTTTTTCGACACAATTGTGAGTATGAGTATTCCTGATTCCCCCACTACACTCACCGGGGCAGTGAATCCTGTACACACTGTTTGCACTCTGCTCGCCCTCCCCACCAACACACACGTCACTAGGTCCGTGTCTGTTGTATGTCTGTGCACCGTTGCTCGCTGTGTGACACGCCTCAGCAACTTGTACACCAAACACACTCCACCCCTGACCCACAGTGTAGTCTCTGCAATTTTGTACTGGATCGACTGGATACTTTGCCTTCCTTCCCCCGTCAAAAGCGCGGTCATCCAAGTCATCAGCCCAGCAGCCCAAATCCTGCAATTCTGTACATATCGCTTCTCCTCCTGTTGTTACAAAGCCTGCATCTGCAATTATTGTAGAATCAGCAATGTCAGACTCTACAATGTCAGAATCTCCAATTGTCGAGTCTACAATCATTGTCGAGTCTACAATCGTGTAGGAGTCCGCTTTCATCATAATATTTACTCTAGTGACATGGGATGAATGCTAATTCTACTCCGCATATTGTTATCTTTTCTACCTATAATGTACCTTGTGGAGCTAGTAGGAGCAGGGAAAGGACCACAATAGCCATTTCTTCCATCCTTCAGTCAAGTGACCAATATGTCCTGGGTAATGTTTCACTTGATATAGAATTGTCTAATTAACCCGACGACTCTCAGAAAAACCCAAGTTTTCAATGAAAACTCTATAGTCGCAACCCTCTCTTACCTCTTATTACAGCTGGACCTATAGAGATAGCAGGAACATCGAAGCATCATGGAAAACGGTAGAATTGGTAATGTGCTGTGGTAGCCCAGTTCCTACTATATAATAGCATTTCCGTGAGGCGCGCGTTATTTAGGCACATGATGCCTGCTACACGTGAGGTATCACTCTCACGCGCAATTTGTATGCTCACTGATGCCTTCTAATTTCCGTGAAGAGGTACATCACCCATCTTTACTTTATAATGACAATCCTATTCTGTATTCAATACCCATTCTCGTATGGTCAAGGTATCGTGCAAGTTAGTCTATTTTACCGTTACGACAATGTCAAATCGTTAGTTAACCAGTGGGTCCACTCAGACTGTTTGTAAAGGCATTCCATGGCATTGTGCTTTGTCTGCTGTGGCAGTGCCCAATGGTATGATTCCTAACACTGGAATTGGAGAAAACCAGCTTTCCATGGAATATTGTGGATTTGTGGATGTGAATATCCAGTTGTTAATTGTTATTCACAGCTCTCCTCTGGCATAGAATAGTTATGCTAAACTGTTGTCATATGGAAAAGGGGAGATGTTAATGATGGATTGAGCCTCGAAGGTCAAAGCCTAACGGCAATAGAAATTTCCCGAGATTCATTCGCATTGCTTAAATTGTCTAATGACTGAGAAGGGAAATAAAATAATTAAAAAGGTATCTTCTTTCTTGTTAATGTATACGGCTAAGTCAAACTTATCAGCATGGTCAAAATCAGATTTGAAAGCTGGAACCGGACTATGGTGGTAAGTGTAGAATTATGTTAACATTCCCTATTGCTAGTTTTTGTAATCAGACTCGATTTGTCAACACAACATCATGAACTTGTTTGGACATCTGGTATCGTCGAATACTTATTTCAACGTCACCCGGAGAGGGCTCTCTAATATCGGATGTATAGCAACAAACACGCGCACTGCGTCGCGCAGACTGTCACTTGCGTATTTGTAACGCGCGGCGCAAATTTACCGAGAATCAGCATTCCGGTAACGCGCGTTTTCGCGCACTGTTTTGTAGATTGGTGGAAAATATACTGCAGTTGTATCTGGTAATAATCCAAGAACCCAGATAGCAGGTGACGCAATATAGTTCTGAATTTGTCAGTTTTCACTCATAAAAGATTAATTATCCCAGGGGCACACAATCGATGACTGGTTCCCGCTGAATGGCAAACTGGGAGAGGGGAAAGAGGGGACAATAAACCTTATAATCTCGTATACGGTAAGCAGATTTCATTGGAGATCACATTACAGTGACCGCGTTTAACAGCAATATTCGTTATGAATATGACATCCATCAGACAATGCCAATGATAACACTGCCGTATCAGAGGATACACCACCCTTACACCCATGTACCGGCGCATAATCCACCCAGGCGACAGCCTGCTCCTATCAAGGAATCTGATGTCAATACAATCAAGGTAGAAATGGACTAGCTCTATCAATGCAAATCCTGAGGATTGCACAAATCGACAGCTGCTTCAATCCATCAACTTTAGAACTTCTCTTGCCGTGAAATTCATGCTTTTTTGTAGTTGAATTGCCACGTTATCCGACCTTTATTTAATCAGTTTTTCCATGCAAGTCATTTTACAGGATATGTTTCCTGATGTAGATGTAGAAGTGATCAGGACAGTCTTAGAAAGTAAGAACGGAAACGTCGAGGGAGCAGTGGCAGCAATTCTCCAAATAACCCAACCTGGTATCGATGAGGAATCAGAAGCTTGACGGTTGCAGAGACTTTATGGCATTTGTTGATAATTTCTCAGGACAGTTTCTGTTCTAATTATAACTGTATATATGCTTGAAAAAATCGTGATTCATATGATTATATTAATTGGTTTTTAAAGTTCAAATTACTGTAGATATGCAGATTAAGTGAATTCTTCGTTCATTGGATTGAATTAGAATATGGATTTTTAGTGAATTTTTTCTGGATTTCTGTTACAACATGCTTACTTGTAAATACTGGTGTCATTCATTTGACATTCGATCCTCAGATTTGAATATTAAACTCGTATTTGTGCCAATTTTTAGGCACAAATTTTACTTCAGTATTATTCAAAGGTATGGCATCCAACGGTAAAGTGATTGCAGCTGCGTTTGGCATCGTTGGCTCTGTCTACATTGGAGGCCAGGTACGACTTACCTAGCAGTCCAGTGCAACCGATCAATCTATTCGCAGTTATCAAATTAGTAGAAATACATTTCTGAATCAGTCCCATTTATTCCCTGAACATTGCAGTTGTTCGAAGCGTACGGCTACCGACCGGGTAACAAAGCAATTCTCCAACGATCGACAGCTGTGAAGGATGAACGTGACATGCGCCTCGCAGGTGAAATATTAGCGTTTCCACCTTTATTTATTATCTAAATCTTTATTTTAATCTGTGATCTGAAAGGTCGTAAAAAGCTTGCGGAGTATTTGGGTCACGCAACGCGGGAACAGTTTATACGTGCTGGTGTAAACGCCCTGTTTCCCAATGATACTAGCGAAGCAGTTTTTTAGTCCCCTTGTCATATCGCTCCCCCAGATACGCTGACCAGTGGAGAATCCACCTCTTCGTCCTCATTGTTCACCAGGGACCAGAAGGAGAGAGACCGAATGGAGGGTTCAATGGCACATAACACACTTAAACCATAAGCATCATCAACATTTAACAAGTGAACATTCTTGTCGGAGTTTCCTTTTTATCGGGAGTTAATGTGCTTTGTGTTGTTTTATACATTTCAGTTGTCAGAGCGTTTGATGCAACCTTTCCCATCGACCCAATTAAAGAAGAGTTTAAGTCAATAACCCCGTATTCCGTATTCACCTAACCTCGTAACATCTGCCACAGCTTTCAAACTGATTCTGGATCAATTTGTGATTGTGACGCTAAATTTAATTTATTGTTCCAACCTTTTGATATCATAGTCTTTCTTGATATGAAGAATAGAATTAGTCTTGCCTTTTGCGAAAGGGAGCCGTCACATATGACGTCATCAGCCAGAGGGAGTTACCAAATGATGACAGATGATGACATCGGAAAAAAAGTGATGAATTGTGACGGGCGACGGCTCCTAAAGATGAACTTCCTAGGAATTCCGAGTTGCAGTAATGCACTGATCTTAATCTCGCGCAGAGCGCACTATATAAAGTAGCGGCTATGCGCGTCACGATACTGTATGTATGACTGTGTATTTTACACTCAAATTTGACAATTACATACAGCGCGCGAGAACAGTCACACATCACCAGATGCCATTTGGACCGAAAGGTTTCGATGAGGATTGCCCCTTTTGAATATCGATACTGGTTTGGAACTACTAGACTAAAGTTAATACAATATTCAGTAATAGACACCACTCATCATTATTTCTCCAGCGAAGTTGGTAATGTCTAGAGGTAGGTAATCCTGAATAACCCGTCATTACGTGAGATCATTATTCATTATGTGTTCAATTTATTCATATCGGATATTCCTCAGCCCGGCCTCCCACATGATATGATATCTTACTTTCGCAATAGAAGTGTTAGCATACACTATAATAGTGCAAGCTGTGTTTAGGCAGCCACTTTACACATCGCAGTGACAAAATGCATGCGATTAAAACAAAATTACTATCTATATAAACTATCCATCTTTACTACCACATACAATACGTTTGTTGACCACAATTTCGACGAAAACAATTCACTTTTACAGTTACTTGTTATCAAGAATTCAGCTGTTTAATCGTGTTAAATATTTGTAACGTTTTTGGTCGGTTGCGACAATAAAACCACATCTTCGTGCTTATTTACAGTGGCTAGCTGCTGTGCTCTTTACTGCTCTATGTACGCGTGAGAAGACCAGCTTACTGTTTTGCATCGCGTGTGTTTTTCTTCCTCGTCGAGTTATGACTCATCAAGGTATTGAAGTCCAGCAACTGATGTCAGTTACCGATGTTTGACTGTCGATTAACTTCATATCATCAGTGAAGTTTAGGTGAACAACGTAGAATTCCCACACCTCACACCGTGTGTTTTGCATTGTCAAGTTTAATATAAAGTGATTGAATTGCATATTAAAGCCACTAAGGTTATACGCAGTTCGTGCAAGCCATTACCGTGTCACAGTCATTGAAGAAATGTTATGCTTTTATTACTTCGATGTCGTATTTATCACAGTTTCTATAGTTGGCTATTTATACTTTCCTACACGTCTTGTTACTATACTTGAAACTTTGTACAATACTTTATATATTCCGCTGCATCCGAAATCTTGTTGTTACTTACACGTAGATTTTATTCTGGGTTGACAAAGAACAAATCTGGATTATTTTCGAGCCACTGATGAGTTCACAACATCCCTGATAATCGATACATAATTCCAGCACATTGTAACGGATCGTATCCTAAACCACTTCTGCGCTGGGAGCTGGCAAAGAGCCAAGTCCCTCCGCAGGGACTAGTATATTGGTGTCGGGAGTTGATGAACAGAGTGATCATCTCCTGGTCACCATGGGAAGGAGGGACCTCCTCCCAAATGCTATCTACCAGGTATGTACATTGTGGCAGGTAGAGCACTTTTCGCAATTGGATTCCTCCTGAACTTGGTACATTGTGCAATGTGTAGCTGGAAAACAGGATCTTCCTGAATGTGCATTTTCCACCCCCCTCAATGTTGAATCACTCCGATTGATAGGGCACTAGATTATGCTGTGCGGGATAAGACTTTAGGTAACATTGAAAGTCATTTAGGTAACAAGTTAAGAACGCTTAAGAATAAGCGATACAATAGATTTGAATTTATAGGAGCTTTCGAAAATCATGTGGTAGTCAATCATTAAAGTTAGTCAATCAGTCATGGAAATTGTCGGGTATTTTACCGTTGGTCAAACCCGCGATGTGTGTTACAGCGGATCAAGCAGTTACAGTCGCGATTGAAGAAGAGGACTGAAGAGGAGGAGCGGAGACTGAAAATGGCTGAGCGGGCTGCAAATGCAAGATGGGAGGAACACCAAAGGAAGGTTTTCACGATTTAAAATCTCGAATATCTATCTGTCTATCGATTTGTTCGTTTCTTAACTCAAGGTTTTGAGAGGGTATAGGTTTTACAGTTTGAAAACTACCTGAAGAGCCTCAACACTCCGATGCCCGAATCCCGCGGGAAAAACCCGAAATCCGCCAAAGTTGAGGGCATGAGTGCTGCACCTCCCAACTCTAGGATGGGATCAACCCCTCTTCATGAAGCGCCCACCCTGAGGAGTATAAGTCTCGAACACGTGGAATTGGTGGAGACGTGCATCTCCACTCAGCCTCCCTCCTCCCCCTCCCACGTTAATATGACACGCGCCATGTGCTTATAGTGATGTGTCATTGTGTGTGTGTGTCGTAAGTGTGACTTTTTCACTGGCGATCGAAAATCATATACCATCTTCTTTGAATAGGATGACATAATTAAATCCCCAATCAACCGTTTTTAGGGATGTTCTGATCCTCAATAAATCGTATTGAAAGATGATTACTCAGTCTTGCATAAGATTCGCATGATGTCACCTTTGTTTGTGACTTGCGATTTAAATATTTTGTGATAAACCTGTGACATGCGGCATGATTATGAGCATTGACAAAATATTTTGCCGACGATGATAAATTGCCTTTGTTTCTCATTGATGCACATAAATGCATGTCTTTTCACTGTTCATATAAAAGACACCTCCATAAAAATACATTCATTCCATTGAGACAATAGAGACTTCAAACTGTTGCTTATGATCAAGACAATATCGGAGCTTTGCAAGATCAGGAAGTCACTGAACCTTTGCGGATATATGTATATCTCACTCGCAGAGATACTCTTTTCCGAAAATTAATCCATCCGAGGATCATGGAATAATTGGCGTGATGTGCATGGAAATGAACTCGCCGATTTGAACACCAGCTGATACCTACATTTTAAATACGACATGCAAACTAACTTTGCGATGACTTCTTTCACAGCAAAATGTTGCAATGATGTCTTCATGATTGTAACCTGCGGTATCTGCAAGGTGATCATCGCAGGTGAAATGCCGTCGCATGGCACACACGATAATACCTGATTTCAGATGTCCAATATGTCAAGAGCAGAAACAGTGACCCCGAGCTACTCCAGCAAGAGCGCCTCCCTGTCCACCTCTCCCAGGATGAGTAATGTTAGAGTTCATGGGAAAGTTAACCCACATGGAAAGGTTAATATCAGATGTATTAAAACCCTCACAGATGTTCACTCGCTGATGTTCACTACTCACACTGCACTGACAATTCGGATTGTACACAACACTCAACATCACTCCACCAGTCCACATTCCACAAGTGTAACTGTTGTAGCACGGTTAAATAGTCACATGTGATGAAGCATAATTTAGCACCTCTAGCATTACTCAATTATATCATCTTACTCAATTACATCATTATATCATCTTACTCAATTATATCATCTTATTATGACTGCATGAAGCCCATCGTAAAATCCCCAAACACACGAATAGTGATTGTTTTCTGCAATTGATCGTATGATCATGAAACAATGAAACACTCTATCCCGGACTTCAGTTGCAAGACATCGCATCACAAACACGGCCAGAAGAGGGGGAAAGAGCGGATTCACGGAAAAATGATAGACCAATGTCCATAGGTGAGCCTGCTACAGTACCCACTCCCAGAATCTGTTCATGGTCCCAGGATAGCATCGTAATAACCATGATATGCGATTGGAGCAGTCTTCGGTTAACCAGACCATACCAACTCCAGGAAAATCAAATCTTGCTCAAGCGCTGACCGAGCTAGAGAACAAATCAGGCAGCAAGAAAGCTTCAGTTTCCAGTAGTGCCCCCAGCTTGGAGGGTCGCAATTCGAATAATGGTGCGGGTTTTTCCCGCACATTCTCCCCGCCACCCTCCCTCCCCTCCACACCCTCACTCTCTGCCACGCCCATCCACCAGACACCGCTACCTGGACCGGAATTGCCGGCCGAGGGGGATCTAGCGGTGCAATCGCCAGTTCTCCCACAACAGGTACTAAACCGGTTCTGTTCCACAACATCTTCAGTGCTGAGACAGCACTACTGATTCAATTACTGATTAATGATCAGTTATCATGTTCTAAATGATCAGTATTAATCATGTTCTAAAATTATCTTCTAACTAGAAGTTGGGTATTACCAGTCTCATTCGGCAGGACGTACCGAATATCTCTGTTACAAAGATGGCGACTGCCTCCCTTGACAGCAACTCCAACAATGACATCACATCACAGAAGAAAGTGAAACAGAAACCCAAGAAAAAGACCCCCAAACCGCTGAAAAAGAAGCTCAATCGACCGAGACCGGAAAAATCTCCGAAACAGCCGACAAAGGTTGTCGAGCCAGTTGCGGAGGTCGAACCTGTATCTAGAAGTAAATCAGAGGTTAGTACAGTTAGCATGGTAGAAAGCGTCGAAAGGACTCCTCACTCATATTTGAAAGTGGATTGTGTAGTCTAATGGCGCTATCTTCAAGACACGAATCAAATTTGGCATCGTGCTAATTCAGGCTCCAGCGTTTCTATCACCCCTTAACAAACGTAATCACAGGCGAAAAAGGAAATTAAGATGATATTTGAAAATGTGAACGCAATTCCGGAGGATGAACTGACAGAGGAAGCATTTGACGTGTTCCTGGATACAATCAAACAACTGTCAGAGTATGTAGACGAGGATGAGGTGAGTTTATCATCTATCAATCAGACATCAGGTCATTATCATTGCAATGAATTATTGACGAACGAGCAATAATCGCACGTCATATTCTTCCTAGATCGACTCACAAAACTACGAAGTAATCGACGACTTCAGCTCGGAGTTCTCCTACGAGAACTATCTGCGAGACAACGACGGGAACAGTCTCACCCCCGACAAGATGTTTGCCCCCTCCCCGGCTTCCTGCCTGTCTCGTAACTCTACTTGCAGTACACCGGGCAACAAGCCAAGGGTGAGAGCCATGCTGAGTTGATGATTGTCTCATTGATCTAGGTTCCAAGTTATGATCTGCCTGATTTTCATGCTACTCAAATGATCTATGTTGCCCTGATTCTGAAAACGTGCTCTTGTGTTGATCACTCTTTAAGTTTAACTCTAACTTGACAATATATCAGTTAGAGAAAGGACACCAAGTGGCCAAGTTGACCCGACAACAGACCAGAGACCGACGACAGCAACGGATGCTGGTGGTAAGGGAGAAACAGAACGACATCATCAGGTTCCGGAAAGTGACCCTCGCAGAACTCAGACTCCGGAGGCAGGTGAGTGTTGTTGACATATTGTCAACACTGATAACAGTACTCCGCTATTGTTGCTCATGTTAACACATTTAACCACGTGATCCTCATGACGCGGTGTACTACACTTGCTATCATGCAGACGTCACTTATCACATGTAATTACAGAGAGCACTCATGAGAGCGAAGACCAAGATACTGGAGAATGTCCGGGAAAGGGAGGAGATAGAACGGCAGAGGATCCGATTACTGGAGCTTGCCCACATGAACGAGAAGCAGAGGCTGGAGAGACAAGCCCAGCTCAAGAGGGTACTTAGGAATCCATGGGATGAGATTTTTTCCCTGTTTTCTTCATATGAGTGGAACCCTGCTTTATCATGACACAAATCTGTTATGATAAGCTTATCTACAATGACCAGGAAGAAGAAGAGAGAATAAGGATAGAGGAAGAGGAGAAACGACAGAAGGAGAAGAGGGTCAAGGAGGAATTAGAATTGCTGATGGAACAGTCGAAAAAACGCCTTGAGGAGGAAGAGAAGATCGCGAGGGAGAATCGAGAAATGGAAGGTGAGCGCCTTGTTATTAAAACCATTGATCTGTTTATGAAGGAGCACAATTTACGCCAGTCACTACCATTGACACCCCCTACCTTGCCACTATACAGAGGCAGCACTGTTAGAGGGGGAGGATGAAGTTTCCTCAACTGAGGATGAGAGCGAGAACTCTGTGTACGGCAGGGACATAGCCCAAACTTGGAGATCGGTGGCTAAACGGGCGCGAAATCGGGACGTTTTCGAGAACATGGTGAAGCAGAATAGCGCCAATCTGTACAAAACCCTGGTAAGGGAGCTTCTGATCGAGAAGCAGAAATCGAACATTACCGATATTCCGGGGTTTTCCTATTTCCTCCTGGTAAAATACACCATGGACCCTTCCGATATTCTTGACATCATGTTGGAACTTTGAAGAATGAACTTTCATAGCTAGGTACCTAATTTAGTTTGATTTAGTGGGTCTGTTTATGAGTTGTCGCTTTTCGTAACAGCAAATTCTGAACAACTGAGATTTGTCATGTTGTGCAGGTGCTTTACTTTTATGAATATCAAACCTGATAATATCTAATTGATTTCGAATCTTGTAATCTAAAGTTGTAAATTCTTAGGGACCAGGTGGGTTAATCTCGGTTAATTGACTGAGTGAAGCATTCTCAGAATAAAGCCATTTCTCTTCTACATGCCACGCTGGTACATAACTCAGTGCAATTGCAGGGAACCGCAGACTGTAACATGCACCTAACCGATTGTAATGCAGCTGGTTGATTCATGTAATTCACCGTTTCGATTATAACCACCTTCTGAACGGTTGCACGTGCATAGGTATATTTTGGATGATCAGTAACCATTGGTAACTTACCATCGGTAACTTACAAATGGTAACACATGACACTGCAGAGCACAGGCATGGTAACGATTTCGTGGACCATGGCTGGTTGAAGAGGCAGGTGCTACACTCTGTGACACACATAATATAGTGGATATAGTATCATAGTGGCTTCCTCCATCTATCAGGTGTGTCGTTACAGTTGAGCCGTATGAACTGTCCTTGACGTATATCAACATAATATGCTACCAATCATATTCAAGAGGAGAGGAACAGGGGGATTCGAATTAGAAAATATGCAGGCATACCTACCCGCAGGTCGATTTTGTTTGTGTTAATGGTAATATTGATAAATTGTACCCCGCATTAAAATGATGGATCCAATCTGATTGGATCCATCATTTTATCGTGGGGTACAATTTGGACCAATCAAGGTAGGTATTAATTACCATAGATTTGTTAAGGTGGTGGATTTGATCGATTAGGCCAATTTCTTTCATTTTATCCATTGTTTGTTGAGGCTGGCTGGTTATAAAACAAAATATAATAATGAAAGTTAAATACAATGAAAGTGTACACTCCTATCGTCTCTCCTATATTGTCCTTTACACACACAGACTTGGTCACATTGAAAAAGTGTACTCAGATAAACAACAATAGTGCAGTACTTTTGATGCTCGATCATTCACGAACTTTATTAGGTAATCTTTACATGATGTTCCTTTACAATTTAACATGTACCAACACAGACACACTTTTTGTGTTTTATTAATTGTTGGTGCTTTTACTACGTTGCCCTGAACTTTATATAGAGTCAATTGGAAGTGTACTCCTTGTAGAATATTCAGACTCAAGTTTTCAATACCAGCGTGCATCATGTACTCATTGACTGAACTTAAGTCAATTATTTCGGCAACAGGATTGCTCCTTCCTCCTTTTCCAAAGACTATCTCAGGGTCTTTGAGCAACAGAACAAGGGTATGCTCTATACAGTGCATACGTACAGTGTAATCGTAAAATATATGTACAGTGTACACTGTACAGTGTGCAGTGTACACTGTAGTGTACCCTGTATTTTTCAGGTACAGGCTTCGCGTTATGCATCGAAATCTTAGTTTTCAATCATCAGGAATATTTCATAGTTGTAAAGTTAATAAATGGTTATCCAGTTTCTACAATGATTCTTACCGGCAAAAAACGCAAGGATAAACGGTAAATATAAAAGCAGGAAGACTATGCAGCAAAATTTATCCAGAATTTCCGAAACTTTCTTTACAATGCTTTCTGAGCTACTGCTCTACTGCAGTCGTCAGTCACGTATTCCCATTTCCCACAGGTATAATGCCTTGCCTACGGAATGATCACACACACACAGACACACACACAAACACAAACACAAACACACACACACACACACCACATAACACAAACACTCACNACTCCCTCCAATACCCCGCTTCACACACACACACACACACACACATACACACACACACGCACACATACACACATATACTCTTGTTCATAATGGATACGCATTGTTCGGGGTTTATGCATCGGGCCCGTGTCTTGACACGTTAAGAATATGCCCTGTATAATAGCGGAGCGGCTATCAGGTGAACTGTCTCTCAAACCTCCTATAAAACCATACCTACCTACTGCAGTCTTCGTATGCTCTCAATCGACTAATTATTGTATTCCATTATCAACATGCAACGCTCAATGTTTGGGTTGTTCCCGATATCTTTGAGCTCTATCATGACACAGAGATACCGCAGTTCACGTATTGTTCTAGTCACGGTAATTGCCACGCTGCGACCACATAATATTATGATCACATTGGTCACACTATGATAGCCCGTGTCAATCCAACAATCACTCTTTTTACTTCCTTCTCTTTCACGATGTGTGTGTTATTAATTCGGAGCTTGTATTCCTCCTTCTGGCTTCTGTTAGAGCTGAACCTACACAATTATTGTTGCTGATCCCGTTTGGCAGTTCTCGTGTCGTTCGTATCACACTTCATAATATGCAAATTGTATCTTGAGTAGATGAGAGATAGTTGGTTAATTATCATTTGACTCTGTTAACAAAATGAAATTGCGTTTTTCAATTGTGATCAATTTCGTCGTTCAACGACATCGTCAGTCTCAAATTTGAGTGCATAAACTATCAAGTAGTTTTGTGAACTAATTCAATCGTCCAATCCATGAGCCTATCTTGAGTAGGTAATACTGATGTCTGATATGAAAAGATATGAAAAGATATGGATGTTACATTTTGAATAATAGATAAGCTATACCCAATGCGCTAGATAAGCTATACCCAATGCGCTAGATAAGCTATACCCAATGCGCTAGAGAAGCTATACCTACCCAATGCGCTAGATAAGCAATACCCAATGCACTAGATAAGCTATAATGTTGTTGGTCCCAATGCTGAATGCTCATTCTAAGTCAGGGACATTTAGCTGCAATATCGAAGCTGATAGCTATTCACAGACCGCTAGTTCCCACTATCTTACTATATAGGTGGTCATTAGTTTTGTTGAGAGGAAATGCGCTAAACGGGAGCTATAATGTCTGGATGATATAACTACAATAGTACGAGCATTCTGAGTGAGAGAGAGAAATCGACAACGCATGATAAAGTCTCACAACACACACACA
>CAMPET010000014.1:272634-296103 GCA_946803715.1 Beroe ovata | reverse complement strand
ACACACACACAAACACACACAAAGTTCCTAAGCACATTTCTGAAATGAGATACCATATTTCCCAAACATCTGACTAATAACTTGCTACACATTGTTGTTATAATATCTTGCTACACATTGTCTGACTATCACAGTTTTATACAAGCTAACTACACGTACATTAACTGTTAAATAGGTTATATTTAATGTTAATATAGGTAGTAGCCTCTTTGTGTGTTTCCTTTCCGTGTGACATTCACTGTGGCCCTCTCGTGTAGAATAAGGAAACATCATAGCTGGTACCGATAAAAGCTAAAAAACCACCAGATACTACATTTAGTTACAGATTTTGGTCAAAAATTTTCTCGTGAAAATTTTAGACTCTTTAACGATTCAATATTCAATTCCTATTACTTTTTCTCAGCTTTTGTAGTTTCTGTGTTTGTCCGCATGCTTGTACGGCGTACACGTGTGATAATGTGTGTGTGTGTGTGTGTGTTTGTGTGTTTGTGTGTGTGTGTGTGTTTGTGTTTGTGTTTGTGTGTGTGTGTGTTTGTNTGTGTGTGTGTGTGTGTGTGTGTGTGTGTATGTATGTGTGTGTATGTGCGTGTGTGTGCGTGTGTTTGATTTACGTCCTCATACATTGCGCCCGTGAAAAACTGATTGCACTTCACAAACACCCACAAATAGTGTTTGTCCGAGTATTCGTACAGAGTGATCAGTGTTTCACGCGGGCGCGGTACAGTATGAGTACTCGTTGCGCACATAGTACACTCTGGCCATCAACACCTGTATCAGTAGCCAGGAGAGCCATAGCTCATTCACTCTCTCTCTCCCCACCTAACATTGTTCTTTCCAACTTTACACTATAATATACAATGCACACACCTACTCTCACTCTTTGCACAATTATAAACATTTACACTAGGAGCCCGTGTATCATATAAATGCCCCTGTTTAAGCGCTATTCATAACTCTCTTATATGGGTTACCACTTTGTTTTTGAGAAATGTATTATATAGGTAACACATCCAGATATGTACAGACACAACCCCACACACACACACACACACACACACACACACAAACACACAGACACAAACACACACACACACATATATGAGCATACGTCATTTTGCATACATTTGCACGAGGCCCCATTGAAGAAAGTATATACAGTTAAGATCAATAGTAGACACAGGGTTTTTCTCGTTTAAATCTGATAGTTTTGACCGGACCGTCTGCCTAACCTTGTCGCATGGCACCACCTAAATACCTATTCAGCTGAATGGGTCATTTGTCCTTATTTGACAATAATCTTGCGTTTTGAGGAAATATTTACGGTTGCACCTCTGATCTCACGCATTTATTTTAGTTTCCCTCGGACCATCACACTTCTAACAAGCACGAATTATGCGTCCAATTTCGTTGATTGTGACTTGAGAAATTCATAGTGTCCGTACATTTTGAGTGTACTCGCTATTCTATGCTTGATATTTCGTGTCGCGAGTTGATATTTATGTATCCATTGAGTCAAATGTGGAAGTAATGGAAATAAATTTTACTGCAATTTCAGCTTTCAGGGCTCCTGGTTTCGTTTGACAGTGACACACGTGTAAACTACCTATCAAAGCTCAATATTTCACAATAAAAATGATGATTTTTCTTGAATTGTAATTAAACTCTATCATTTTTAGAAAAAAACTGATTATCTGATGAATCGTTTTCATTGCAGCAGATATCGTTATGTCCCGGAGACGATATGTTTTGTGAAGCACCAACCATTCTTGGCGCTACTAAGGATAATAGGGACTAGAAACACCCGGATTGCTTTTCGTGAAGATACTTGTTTTTGTTAGACTAAGTGACTCTTCGATTGAACAGGACGCGTCTTGGGAACAATCAGCTGTAAACCGTACAGGAAGGGGAACATGAACAGTGGAAGGAATTGGATGCAATCGGCAGTGCTTCAATGCACACTGCAAATGTTATGTGAGTACCCAATTTCCTTACTTCTATAATTCTCTGCTTTATCTCTCCAGTCACTCAATTGCAGAGCTATCTTACTTTAGTAGGTACTGCATGGCTGTAATATATTAAAGATTATAGGTTACCTAGGTTCATACGGCCAATTTTCGATGGACTGAAAGGGGGGGGGCTCATCAAGGAACAAGAGTGCACAATATGCTGGTACGTCGTTAGTGGGCAAGATTCTAGACTAAATCATAATCGTGAACTTGTGGGTACGGTTCCAATAATCTCTACTTATTATGCCATACGTATGAGTGCAATTATAAGTACCTACTGCAGTAGAGTGACTTGGTACATACACTGTATTATACGAGAGACAACCAATAGTATTGCTCGAATCCGTCATATTACTTACCGTAACTACTCTCGCGCTCTCCTTCCCCGTACAGCGTAGTGCAAGCAGTTTCCTTCTCATAGTTGTAAGATAGCTACCTATACTTATATTATTACTTAGGTTTATCACACTTATTGACTTTATTACTTAGGTTTATCACACAAATGATACGATAATTATCTAGGATACTGCACGATTAGAGTTACTGGTCACTTATCTCTAACTTGAGCAACTTTTGGATCTTAAATTCGTTACAACTTTTGGAGCAACTTTTGGATCTTAAATTCGTTACCTACATCTCTAAAATTTTAAAATGCTAGAACATTGAACAATTGCTTTGCTGATGGAAATCGAGGTCAAAGCTCACAAAATGGTTCAATGTAGGAGATATTGAGATCGCCATTTGGGGTATAATGATCACACTATGTAAAATTATCTATTATGAGTTAGGTATGGGTGGTGAAACCATTTGACTTGCTAAAACCGTTGCTAATCTTTTAGTTCCTTAAAGCAGCTTGTTTGTGCATAAGTGACCATATTCAACTGGTCATTAAGCTGAAGTTGTTTTGAGTTGATTAATGAAACTGACCAGAATATTTTTTCCTTTGGTTGTTTGTATTACAATGTATGCATTTCATCAGTTTCTATTTGAGTATGAGTGAACAATAAGTTCTAAGAGGATTCGAAAAAAGTGGCTGCTCCTGATCCCCCTAAGGCAACCATCAGCATTTATTTCCACAACATATTTAATCAATCATGATTTATATTGTTATTTTAACCCTGATAATTCCTATTCTAGGTTGGTATCATTTGGTAATCTGTGGGGACGACTCAACTGACAACACTGAAACAGACAAAGACTGCAAAGAAGTGGGGTACACAGATCAGGCAGCACAAAAAGAAAACGGTTACATCAACTGTCCTGACAACGCCAAATATTTCTGGCTGGTAGCAGGTGCCTTTGTGGCTGGACTCTTCTTTTCATACGTGATCCTTCAACTTATTATCAAATGCTCTCAATTTGGGGCTCCCAAAAAGAAAGAAGCAAACAAGAAGGTTCAAGAGAAAAAGAAGGAAGAGAAGGTTGTAAAGAAAGAAGAACAGATAAAGGGAAAGTCATCAGCCATAACTGCAGAGAAGGCAGCACAACAAACTCCTTTGGCAGATGCAACAACAAGTTCTGGGGAAAATGGGGGCATTTCCAAAGTGTAGCCTTAGTGATAATGATTTTCTTTGCTCAAAGGGTATGCTGTAGTGGACTTAACCAACAGAATACCATGAATTCAAGCAATACATCTCCGGGATTAGAGAAGAATACCACAGAAAATGAAGAGTTTGTGGCAGCAGGAGATATATTGAAAACTGGTATCACAGTTGAGGCACGAGGTAATGATAGTGATACAGCAAAGGGAGGTGATGTTGACTGTCCAGATTGTATGTCTGTTGATATGGTACTGTTCCTTCTTTTTTTGGGAGCTGTTACACTTGGAATGTTGCTAAGTGGAGCAATTCTCTGGGTCATCATGAGGGTTAGTCACAAAAAGTGACCCTGTATGCTGTAGCATTACACATTTTGATGATTATTACGATTTTGATGATAATTTCCAGACAGAAGCAACAAAATTACATGACTTACGAAGAACAAAGCAAAGTTTTAAAGGTTATTTGCCCTGTTACCCGAGCAGGTGGTATTTTTTCCAATGCATCATCTTCCATTTAAATATTTTGATTGATATAATGCTCAATTTGTTTGTAAAATTTTTGTTTTAGGATTACTCCCATCTGCATCCCTACCCTCGCTGATGGGATTTTATCTGTCGTACGGAATATACTATAATTACTATTACTGCACTGTGATCCAAGCAATCTGTTTCTAGCGCGGCGCGCGCGCGAGAAACAGATGTCTGCAGATGAAATCTGACAAGCGCGCGCCTACATCCAAGGGCTGAACTCAAAACTAGGCCTGTTCGTTTCAGCCTTTGCAGATGAAGGCGCGCGCGCGCACAATTCAAATTGAAACAGAGCTAGAGAGCTAGAGGTCAGATAAGATTTGGCAAAAACTGTTTAGTGTTTCATTGCCGGATGTTATCTGTCCACTGTTTCTTGCGCGCGTTCATCGAAAGCTCCTTCGATGATTTCGGCTTTCGATGAAGCGAAGGCGCGCGCACGAAACAGTGGACAGACAACATCCGCGGGCAAGTGCTTCTCCATATTGATCTCTCGCGCGCGAAGTTTAAACAATGGAACAGTACATGTTGGAGTTGGACAGATAACATCCGGCAATCGATGAAATGTGACCCTCCTGATCTATCAAACAAGTACTATACAAGTAAAACAACAAATTGAAAGTGAATATAAAAAGGATCAATGTGATTGTTATGGTAAACAGTTAAGACAATAAATATCTAAATATACTTTAACTTGAAAGCAAAATGGGACATTTACCAATATCAATTATACTAATTACTATCTTATTAAAACTCGATCACCGTTATAAAATTAAATATGGTTCAAGTACAAAGCATGTGATACGTATGACAAAAAGTAAAAATAAAATAAAAATAAAAACGTGAACGATACTCATACTGATTAAACCAGATACTTAATATTATTTGAAACAAATAAATTTATCAATAGTTATACTTGTTGTTTGAAATATCACTATAAATATAAAGAGATGCTTATCTTTTTAAGCATAAAGTATGAATCTTGGATCAAATATCTATTCAAAAAATCAATATTGCAAACGAATATTTATATTTATCCACTCCAATATCATAATCAATGAAACTTAAGATAAAAATATGACAGAAATAAATTATCAATATCACTCAGTAAAATAAAAAGTTAGAATATGCAATCTAATAATAATATCTAGCTATTTAAAGCATCATAATATCAGAGTGATATACTAAGAATGGAAGGAAGCAAGATCAACGATAATCTTATCATTAGATTTGAACAACGATCGATTAACGTTTAACTTTAACATTGAGTCCGAGTCAACGGGAATCGATTCAATGAACACACGATCATATCACTTGAGCTGGTGAGCCTTCCTAAAATGGCTCATCAAATTGTCCTTCCTCGAAAAAGGGGCGTGGCACACTGGACAGGAAACTTTGAAACCGATGTGAATCCGAAGGTGCCTGTTCAAGCTGCAGGTTACTGAAAAAGATTTCCCGCAGATATAGCAGATTATCCGTGGTGTTGGAGGGGTTCCTGCTGTCTGCAAAGTTCGTGTTTGAATGGCATTCCCACGTGCAGGATAGGTAACGCCGCGCGGCGAACGATACTTGACACGAAACAAGTCTCCTGCAGAGGTTATTGTCTCAACGATTCCGAGTTGATAAATTGACACCATTAGATCAGATATCGAGATGGCGTGATGATAAATCGAAGGCTTGATTACTTATCAGAGAAGTTAGAGAAGGAGAATGTCAGAATGATGATCAAGTGCCTGCTCTGTGGCTGTTATAATGCTTCCTGAAATATCAGCTCTGACTGGGTCCAGTTGGAATGTTCCAACTGATGTGTCTGTCCGGGCAAATTAAGAGCTGATCTGTGCAATAAGATTTGAAGAGGCTTTGGCGAATCTAAGGAGTGTTGCTGGAAAGCTAGTTAAGGTTTAGTAACCGGTATGTGTAACACGTTGACACACAAGGAGCGGAAAAGAAGAAGGCGCACGATTCATGATCATCATCCCAGCAGCTGCACGCGCTGATCTAAATTCAAAACGGGTAACCGCTTCGATTATGAGATTGATTATGAATTTTGCGCCTTTTCTTATCACGGCCCCTTTTCGTCAATTTGTACACATACCGGGAAAGTGGGATGATATTATTATTAATCTGTAAGTGTGAGGGGTGAGACGTGCAACAATCATTTCTGAATCAGAATGAAATCGATTTCAAATGCTGTTCATCTTTATAGAAAATTCTACGTTAATTTGTTTCAGTTAATTGTACATTGTACAATTCCAAGTTGGACTATGTACAATGTACAGCTTAGCAGAAAAAACAAGGTATCTCCGTTTATGAATATGACTATATCGGGAAGAATTTCATTGCTGAAATACAAAAATATAAAGGTACAAAATCAAAACTTCGAAACGAAAATTGCACTGGAGCCCATCCCAAAAAATTAATCACACTATTAAGTCCTCTTTTTAATATTAGGTTAATAGATTCAAGTTCAACGAATTACTTCAGATTAGTTTTACATCTCTTCTTATGAATTATAGAAAACACCTTCATTTTGCATGAAGTTTGTAGCTTGAATTCACCAAGATGCTACATACAAAACTAGAAGATCCCCGACTGATAAAAATCATGCATATCAAATAGCACATGCGTCACAATATAATCCCTCTGCCCCCCTCTGCTCGAGTGGAAACACTGGACAAACATGGCAACACTTTTCAAGGGTGTATCACCCACCACAAATGAACAATGGAATGCAACGTGCAGGGCAATTCTTGTGACGCATGTCTGAATGGAAAGTTTTAAAAATTAAACTACGATAACTTGTATTTTTCGATAGATGAGCTCATGATAATATTTTAATCTGATCTTATGCGACATGAATATTTATAAAACTTAGATATTATTAGATAATTAAGGCATTCAAATATGAAATTAATGAAGTTAAGTTTTTAGGTTTTATAAATCAGGAATCATGTAACAAAGCAATACGAAAAGTTGGACCCGTTGGATAGTCATATGTCCAAATGGTAAATAATGCAGGAGATGTACTCTTCAAAGCATCGAGATGAGTTCAGAGTTCCTTAGGACCCCCACTCAAAAAACAATAATGCCAAAACTCGTATCACTAACTTAAACTCGTAACCTAGGTCAGGTCAAATCACAGCTATGATAGAAACTATCACTGCCGAGAAGTGACATTATTCAGCGCACACTTATTGACATGACAATTCATCTTATCACCCCTTGTGTGTGAGTACTTGTGGCAAATAGGACACACCAGTCGCTTGGCCGGGTCATGGGTCGCCATGTGCCTATACCAGGATCTCTTTTGGAAGGTTTTGCGAGAGGGGCACAGCAAACAGGGGTATGACCCGTCAGCCTCGGGTGGGGGAAGCTTTATATGAGGAGCGAGGGGTGGCGGGTCACGCGTTGCGTAAGGAGCCACGCAGCGAGCTGCGTTGGGGACCAAACGTGAGGTTGAGAGGCTGGTGTCGTGGCCTGTTATTTCACCTGGACACGAGTCACGTGAGCACACGTAATTATACTTTAGAGGTCACGTGAGTGTGGGCAATGTCAATGAGTGCACGTGTATATGAGTTCGGATTCACATTGCTTGCGTTAAAACATAACTTTTAAATTTAACACCAAGTATCAATAACTTGAATCTTAATGCAATATAGCATAAACGTTAATGTTGTCAATTAACCTCAATTAAATTCATAAAACTATCCCACGTTATATCAAATTCAATAGGCTTTTAAACTTAATCAGTTAATCTGTATCATTATCTTGAATCTTTTGAATTGAGTAGTAGATAGACTTACCATGGAGAACAAAGTACATTTTAATTAACATAATGAAATGGTATCACTTAAGAGTAAAGCATCGTCAGAAACAATACAATGTATTAGAAGATTTAGTCAAAACGTTAAGGAAAACAGTCAACAAACACAAACCCTTAAAATCATCATTAACGGTTTAGCTCACTATGATAGCACGAAGCTGCTCACATCAAAATGTTAAAATCTCCAATTTTAAGATATTGTAAAATTTGAAAATGAAATCATATCATCATTCTTGTAGTATCAGTATTCATCTTATATTTTAAGTACGTTATAAATTTTGCTAACAGATTTATTTGAAATTCATTAATCGAACTATTTACAAGCTAATTTACATCATTCCTAAAACACTAGCATAACATTCATAACATTAAAATGTTAAAGCGTCACCAAAACCAAATTGGTAAAATAATTTAAGAAAAATCAGACCAGTTTTATTTTTTGCGTGATGTTCTTGGTGATGTCCATATGATTGGCACCTTCGCAGTAGTACCTATATCAAAGCTCTTGAATATAAAATCCTCCCTATGGAATGCATAGTCCAGGTCCATATGAATATTTATCCCTTCATCACCAGTCCTCGACTGGATATACAGTCTAAATATGACTTCTCGATACATTCCATGCATTCTCGCATACTACTCATGTTTAATTGTTTATAGTCATACAATTTCATTTCCGAGTTACAAATAATAGGTTCAGCATGCCCAATTTAGCTGTATCCGGTATAGGTTATTACCAATATCATAGAAAAAGAACCCCAACCCTCAACAGCGAGTCGAGTATCATGTGGTTTGTCATAATGATGTAGTAAGTAGCTGTAACATTGCCCTATCAAAAACACGTTTAGATAAATCAGAGATTGCTTGTGGAGGAGGAGGAAGATGTGGTGGCGACACTCGCCGTTTCCTTGGCAGCAGCCGCTTCCTGCTCCGCCGCCAATCTGGTGATAGCGAGCAAGTAACTATCTGCATCGTGTCCGCCACTCCCTACCGCCGCCTGTATCGACCCCGCGGTGGCAGCGGAATGATCACCCTGAAGCTGGAGAGCCGTCTCCTCAATAGCCCTGAAGTACTTCTTCACACAGTTGGTCATGTGTACCCGGATTATGTCTGCCCGGGTGCTGGTCCGCCCGCAGAACGGGCACGCCCTGAGGTGTGAGTTGGTGTGCTGGCGGGCGTGCCGGACCAGGGCATACTTGCTGCTGTACGATCGGGGACACTCCTGGCACTGGAACGCTTTGATTGAGGAGGATGAGGACGCTCGGGAGGAGGTGAGACCGCCTGCAGGAAAGAGAGAGGGAGGTAGGAGAGAGGGAGGGAGTGTGTGTGCGTGTGTTCCCTCAAAGCGAGATAATATCATGCAAATATAGGACAGTCGCACACGTCATGTCCTCGTGTGTGCGTATCTCATGCGTAACATCAGACAGAGATAAAAACATACCTGCAGTCTCGGGTATCAAACTTGCAGGGCACATGGCATTCCATCATGAAGAGAGGGAGAGAGGGGGGAGAGAATGTCCACAAATATACCAGGTAACATGGTGCATATAATCTGAGTTTCATGGCATCCCAAATATTGTTATAAGTTCCCCAATATTAACAAACACATGAATTAAGGTTATAGAGAGAGGCATTCCCTGAAACGAAGGCTATACAAATTGTCCATGCAAATGCAATATGATCTCAAATATATAGACATCGACAACTGTTGGTAGATTCTAAGTTGTCAACGATAATATTGATAGGAACCTTAAGTTGGTTAATTTCTTTGCGAATATGAGAGAAAACTTCTTGATGGGTGATATCGTGAAACTGGTGACAATTATGGTTTTTGTAATTTTTTCTGAAAAAATGTAATTCAAACCACATACAGTAGGTATCGAAAAAATGAATCCACCATCTACATTAATTGAAACAGCAAGTTTATGCAGAACTCTTGAAGGTTATTTTCATTAGATTTTGACTCATGCAACGAACATACATAGAAACAGACAATCTCCAACAAAAAAAAACAGAAAAGTTTCCAGCAAACAAGCTTGATGTAAAGAAGACAAAGACCAACTGTTAGATCGTCTTGCAAAAAAGTTATTTCGAATGTTAAAGCTATTTTCAAACAACTTAAGGAGAAAGCAAGCTAATAAAAGGGAAAGCCCTTGAGACTAAGAAGCTAAAACCAGGTCGCGAAAACTCAAACGATAAGATCTGACAAGCTGTAGAGGTGATTTTGAACCAACAGATTTGAACCTTACAGAGCTACAACTCAGCAATATTACTGATCAATAATAAATACAAGAATTCATCGTCTTCACCCTTTGATCTTTTTCTTACATAAAATTACGACCGAAACTCGCCAAGTTTTAATTAAATTCTATACTAGCTCGAACACATATCTCTAAGTCTAACAATTATAATTGACTTTCATTAACTCTACTAGAACTTATTATATCAAACACGTCTCCTGCTGCTTTACTCCATAGGAGAAATACCAACTTTAACCGATACCAATTCATTCAACTATAATATCCAAATCGTAACTTATTTATCTGATAATTTGCAGATAAATTTTATCAAACTATCATCACTATAACATGGCAAGAAAGAGAGGACGACAATATCTTCACAAGAATTAGGTAGTCCCAACTCCCAATACACTTTCCTTCAAATTAAATTTTAAATCTAATTTAATCTATTCTACTATGAAGTTGTATAATATCGCTTGATAATTGATATTTGATGACTTTTAACTGTTCTCAGTTAGGTACCTTTCTTAACTTGCATAACTATTTATTCGAAAACATGATTTCATAAACAAAATTTCTCCTAACACCACAAATTCTGGCGTAGTAGGGTTACACTACCCTCAAAATGCAACCTCTCTTACCAAATATTGACCGGTAGTTAAAAGATTGCTTACTCGGCTTATTCACATTTCACATCGCAGGTAACCAGCACCAAACTGGTTGTATCAGAGATAATGAAAACGATCGTTATATCTAATGAAGCGACCCATGAAACAGCAGATTTAGCAGAATTTGACTCTCCATATTATCATTGTAACAGACAACATCTTTTAAAAATAAAAGCAAAGTAATCCTGTACTCATAAGTTATAAACACGGATATGACAAAAATCACCCATATTGACCGATACGGTGGGGGGACGGTAGATCGCGGAAACACGATATTAGGGAGCGCTTGCCATAATTGCAGATTGAAAAGACAATTCCAAGGAGGGTTGACTATCTGTACAAACATTACAAGAAAAACGCTGGATCCTATGTAAAAGACCTGGATCAAGAGACCAAAATAAGGTGCAGGAAAGAATGATAAGACGCTGTTCTAGACGCAGTTTAGTCAAAAGTGAGACTCCCCAGTGTTTCATATCTGTCCAAATGGTGAATCCACGTTACACAAACCACAATATATAACTGTTTGCTATATTTAGCAACATCACAGACACAAACAATAAACTCGTTCAAGATATAAATATCTGCGGAAAACGTTCACAAGCCATCATCCTAGACCAATCAAAATAACTCGCCATGGGTTGAGAAAACGTTCCTCGCTTATTGTGAGTACCTTTTCCCTTCCTCTTGGGGGTCAGATGATGCATTATGAGCGCGATTTCTTGGTATCTTTACTGATAAAACCATCATTAAAATAACATATTTCACAGCCAATCTTTGAATAAAGATATTTGACGAACACTTCCACAAGCACAGCTCTAAATCAATATAATTTAATAGAGTATGTAGGTTTGCAAATGCAATTGATACATTGATACTATCGGTAAAATAGATCCAAAAACTGAATCCATATTCGCGAAACGATTTATCTGGATCGAAGATAAAAGACTTAAACCAACAATTAATTCACGTTTGCTAAGGTATAAACCAAGAGAGGAAATTTGAATAAACATAAAAAATCTGCATAGAATTTAAAATATCTCGCCTCATCGATGTACCAAAATCCGGCTAGGTTATTTCTTCATTCAACCACGAACCATAAGGGCCTAATACCTTAGCCCATAGGTAGATAATAAGTTAGTTATTAGGTGATAATATATTACGAAAATTACAACTTTTATGAGAGGTAATAGGTTTGATATTGCTAGTAAACAGCCCATCGACAGAGACCATGCCACCATGACTTAATGAGAATGAAAGGATATGAAAATTTGAAGGCAGGAAGATACACATGCCCAATGACCATGAGTGTTCTTCAGTGGTGGCATACTCTATGAAGATGTAATGAGGTTTCAGTAAAAGTACAAAAGTTCAATGAAGTTCAATCCCAGAGTTAGTTGCAGGGCTTTTAGTTGCAGGATAACATATTGGCATTAAAGTTAAACAGTGTGTAAACAAAACACACAAATAGACACATAAACAAGTGGAATCTATTGAATTTCCACATTTTGAGTCGATAAATGTTTTGCTAGAGATATTTTCAGTCGAGAATATTGAATCATATATTTGATGCGGCGATTAATTGTATAGATTCCACTTGAAGCTCAATCAAAACTACGTAGAAAGGCAATTAGGTAAAATGTGGTAAGGTTTGTTAGTCTAAAGGTTTCAATTGAACAAATCTTGTTGCATTCTACTATCATCTAGGCCGAATTCAAGACTATCAATAATAAGTTACCTTCAAGGAAACTAATCAAGATAAACCAACCTTTATAGCTAAACCAACGCCATAGCTAGTGTCGAGTTATGGTACTCATATCACGAATTGTCGGTTATTTATCATGGTTTTGACCGGTTGAGAGTCCCCACACAACTCTGACACAAGACCCAAACACTGCACATAGAAACTGCACAAATACACACAAATTAGTACAATTTCGGAACACTACTTTTTCCTCATAAAAATAATAGAACAGAATTTGTGAGCGTGTATTATGTGTGTGTGTGTGTGTGTTTGTACTGTCTCACAGTGAAAACGAACAAAAATATATAATCCAAAACAAGTCTTTGAGAAAGACATACTTCGAGAAAAGTCTCCCAAAAAAGACATGTTCCAAGTCACGTCTTCCGGGGGAAAAGACCATTCTCCGAACTTGTAAGCGAAAATTATCTTCGCAACACAGCGTATTTTATCTGTTAGAATGTTAGATTTAACTGTTCTATCAACACCAACAACTACTGTAGTTATCGTGAGAAAAATCTCAATACTACGGCAACACTTGGTCTCCATGACACTGTTTTGATTCTTTGACCATCTTCTTATTTGGAAAGCCCTCCCTGAGAGCAACATTGCATAGGTTGTTGCTCCTCCCTTCTCAGCTGCCTTCTCAGTTTTAGTTCGTTGAAACGGGCGCGGACTGCTGATCACACTCAAAGTCCGGTATATTCTCCAATCTAATTCGTTTTTTGTAGCAGTTCCGAATATGGGACTTGAGGTTATCTACTCTGTAGCTTGTTTTACCACACAGCGGGCATGCCTTCATATTGGTACCAGTGTGAGAGTGTTTGTGTCGATGGAGCGACTGGGTGGTCGTGTATATCTTGGGGCAGTACGGACACTGATAGAGCTTCTCCTCGCCACTCTCAGAGGATGACCATGTGGTGGGCGTTGTGCTCCAATCTGCAACATTTATATATACACGTGTTCGAGGTGTGGCTCTGCGTAGTCACGTACACGGTCACAACTATATACACATGTCACACAGGCATACACGCACGACGGCAGGGAGAGATACAGCACACATGCAGCTTGCAGAGCTGGAGCATAATATGGTTCCATAGCGACGTAAACACCGTGAGAAGAGGTAATTTATGATATTCAAGTTATTCATCCGGCCCTTATGAACTCGGTCTCGCTTAAATAGGAAGTCAAACATTATCATGGCACTACATATATGCCACATGACTCTATCAAAATTGTCCCAAATGCTCTATGGGAAAGATTATGTGACAAATCGGGATGATGGGTTGAATGGAGGACTCCAGATCGAAAGGGTCGATCTAAACAATAAATAAATATCAGTTGTTGTAAGTTGTGTCTTTGTATCAGTGGGTGCGTGTGTCTATTTGAAATATTCACAAATCACATACTATAAGAGTGGCACATGGATGTCTCGAAACGGTACACACATATCCATGTGCTGATCAACAGGTGAAACGATCAGTTACTCAGATAGTATACAGCAGGCTCTAAAACAATCGAAAAGGTTCATTCTCGATCATGTTTATCGCCTGTTATAACCACGTTGAACACGTATACTGTATAGCTTATACTAGCTAGACCTTGTATAAACCACGTGTAAACCACGTATAGATTATTGGACTATACGTGTATACACGCGAGAAAACTATATTATATGCATGGGCGCGCGCGCCGCGTTACCAATATATAAAGCAAAGCTAAAACAAACACATTGAATTCATCGTCGCGCGTTCCAGTGACTACAAAATGGTCGTACACTTAGCTCAGTGCGCTCTTGATAATTATATCGATGCATATTCGATAATATCAAACACTCTTGCAATACATGGCCTACTTTGTAATATCACCGTTACTATCAATACTAGGCTTTGCCATGTTGAATTGAATGTAGCTATTTTGAGGCAAAAAAGAGAAATAAGGCAGATCTCGTTGAGGGTGTAACTAATAATTACTGCCTTAGTGGCTTCTGCAAGTGAACGTGACATTGAGCAGAATAGAGGCGCCCTAACCATCGCAGTGCAGGTTGCATGCGTGTGTGTGTGTGTGTGTGTGTGTGTGTGTGTGTGTGTGCGTGTGTTTGCGTGTGTTTGCAACGTGTAGCATACACGCACACTTCTCTCACATAAGAAACTAGGAGCAAGCATAGCAAGCACGGTGCGCATGATTTGGAACTCCCTGGTAACTTGAATACAATATGTGTCTGTGGCCATGTGCTATGAGTGGCCGGTGGATGAGCAGATTGCAGTGAGCTATCAGCATGTGACTATGAGGTGTGCAATCTAGGCTTTGGTTATGTGAGTTGAGCGAATGTAGGTATACAAGAAAACTACCTATCAATACAATTCGGTCACTTCATCAATTGTTGATTCATGGAGAAAACCAGCAACAGCCTATACCACTATTATAATACAAAATATATCAAGATTAGAGGATCCGCCCGTTAGGTGATCCTAAGATCCTCATCCCATCCCATCATTGATTTGTTACAGGCTACATGTTCTTGCCGATTATTTCATTTCCATATCAATATCTCTGTGCGGTTATTGACAACTACATTCCAATATCCGCCCAATTTATCATGATAAGGGTTATTGCTGTGCCTAAATATAACCTCGGTTTTGCAGTAGATGATGCTTTCTTCATTCACGCTGGTAATATTGAGTGTACCACGTGTTTTTGTATCCACGAGTGATGAAATGGCTACACTTACAGTGTTGAGGCATCTGATGTGCCTCACTTTACGTTCAGTACAATTATTATAAACCCTTAACCCACTCACAGTGTCCCCAATCAACGCTCCTTATATGGCCTAATTACCGAGGGGTAGTGAGCTTCGGAAAACACATCAGACCACTCCTACACGTCTTGAGCTTGACGAGGAATGTTTTCGGGATTCAATTTAAAGGATTTTTCATAAATTAATTATACGAGTATTGCTTCATCGCTTGAGACGAATGAAAAACTGTGTTGGCAAAACAGTAACATAAAAATACACAAGCGGTTTACATGGATTTTGATTTCAGGTATTTTCAAAGCACAAAATATTATCTCATAGAAGTACTTTCTGATTCGAAACGAAGTTGAAATGGTCTATAACAGGGATATCAGGTACCTATCTATATTCTATATTCGTCTCTCTCACATGGAATAATTGCATTTTGAAGAGTCAAACTATACCTAACATTAGAGTGTATAGGTAGTGCATAATCAGCGATAGATAATGATCCTTTTTGGCTACAAGACCATTAATCAATATACCTAGCGTTGCCTGAAAAAAAATGTTGACGACATTACTAACCACAATGTATTAGCAATATTTGAGTTGGAACAATGGGGTGTTTTGTAGCACTCACTAACAGCGACTGTTTCGCTTGTTGCATCTGTGCGTTATCAAAAATTCCGAATTCTTGATATTAGCGATAGCTGTGTATACAGTAGGTATGCCACATTCATCTGCATCAGTAAAATTGGGGATTTCAACTCCCAGAGCATATTCTGTAATCGCCGTTTCATATGAAGAATTCTGAAATTTCTGCTGAGCTACATACACACATTCATACACACCAATAATAGAATCTCTAAATAGTGTTACCCGTCAACATTCACTAGACCCCATGGGAGAGTAGAAAGTTGCGTAACTGAGTAACGCATCGTTGTTGCCATTGTCGCGAGGTGGAAGAGTTACCATGAAATGTGACGTCATGTGACGTAGAGGTTTCATAGTTACAACAGGTAACGCGAGGAATGGTTACCAGGTTACCAGGTAACTAGACCACCTCACAGAAACGGCTCATCGGGTAACACGCGAAGCTAGATAATCTGCCGAAACGTTGTGACTAAGTACGCAAGTTATCCTACCAACAGGCTGATCAGCTATAGTAGAAAATATAAGTATGAAAGCAGCCACTCATTGGTGATTCCAGGCTCATGTTTTGCAAAGTTGAGATGATTTCTTTTCATCAAAACTCGTTGTTGATCAATCTTCATTACTCATTATGAAAAGTATGTTGCAACACCAGAGCGATTTTACAAAAAGGCAAAAAGATGAACCACCAGTATTTTCATGATCCATTATGCTTAATAAGGGCATTCGCTCGCCTTTTCGTCGTTTGCAAGCTGTGGCCAACCACTTATCGAGCTATTGAACCACACACTCGCAAAGTCTCTCTCGCATGATTGATTGGGGTCACGTAGCCTGATTTCAATAGAAGGGGACCACAGAAGAATGGCTTCTTGACGCAAAGCTCTGGAGTGGCGAAAGGTTCATAGTGCAGTACTGGAGCAATCCTAATTGAGCAAGGCTCGGTGGCAGTTGGCACAAGCTAATTTCCATGTTTTTGTGCAATGTGTGCAGATAATATTGGCAGATGATATTGGCTCCAGGACCAAGGATTATTAAGGTTAAGTCTTCTGGCTTGGCAAATGATGAGATGGTCTAAAGATTTTTTAAATCTCAGAGATAATCACCAATGAGATGCTGCTTGATCTCGGGTTATCATGCAAAAGAACACAATTCGCATGTGCTCAATTAAGACTATTCGGTGATCCAAACGTCCAATAGCACAATGAGGCGACAGCTGATTTGACATCATTGATAAGTGTGATACTTCCTTGAACTATTGAACGTTTGCGCAGCTACCATATAATATTACGGCAAAGGGACGTGCTACATACTACATAGGTTATAATGATAACTTTGCAAAATGAGTCTTAGGTTCACAACATTTGCCAACATGTACATGTGTGTCTTGTTAGGATAGTAGATGACAGTATCCAAAAAGCCCAACCACGTCACAGCGCAAAATTTACGCATAATTTCGTGCAAAATGCGCGCCACGGTATTGACAACTGCTCTGACAATTTTCTGACCTCCTCATCCATAAGATGAATTTCACGGTTACAAGGTTTGAAAATACACGGCACATGCCCTGACCAAACAAGTACCTAACAAGTATATGTTACCCACTCAAGGAGCAATAAGCTCATTCATATGATGTATAGATGTCAAGCTCGCTAATGAGTTCCGCGTGACGGTCACGATGAATAATTAAATATATAAAAAGTACCAAACGTGAAACAGAAGCGACTGAACTCTACTCGGGATTGTGATCCTATCGGCCACGCAGCATTCTCTACCGACGAGTCAACCCAAGCTGTCTGGGTCATTGTGGACCACCTCTAGATTCCCCTCTAGAATACTAAGTCACTGGCGTGAGAGCTTTGATCTGTTGATGCAAGGTAGTCGACATGGTTGAGAATGCGAGTGAAAAGACATTGCTGGCGCCACATATTTTCTCAATTTTCCCGCTTGCTGCATGTTAATCCATACCTACCACGAACAGTATTTTCTGTAGAATTTTGCACAGTGACGTGGTCGGGCCTTTTTAGATACCGCATAGTAAAACAAAATCATACTGCATCAGTTTCCATGACCGACTTTCAATACCTTAAAATACAGGACAATACAGCGAAATCGTGCTTGGGATGTCTAGCAAACATAAAAACCTCAGATTTTTGCTCATACAAACGCACTCAAGTATTGGTTATGATTTAGGCAGGCAAGAGGCTTCATATTGCTTGCTTGCCATTCCATTTCACTTTCAAATACCAATTGTTTTCCGCTTTAAAGAGGTATTAGTTTGACCAAAATTCAATTATTTCAGAAAAGGTTGCCTTCACCTGCAAAACCTTTGTCTCGCATTATTCGAAACATCGAATGATGTAATCATGGCTCATATTGTAATCAATATCATTCATGTATTCATCAATCCCAAATGTAGATTACCATCAAAACAGTTAAAATTTGAAACAAACAAAATTTTGCAAAAAAATGCACGAACAAGCATCGATTCAGCATAACTGGTGGTTTGAAAGTACGCGCAAGTACTTTTTCAAGGGGTCTTAGGGGGTCTACGGAATTGAGGGGGGGTGGCATAAGGCGTTCCTTCATCATTAAATCCAGTTCATAATTAATCTACAAATACCAAACAATTGGCGTCACAAACCTGGTGACAGACATTTTAATTTATATCTCATGATTTCTCAGCCTCATTTACTCATGGATCAACTTTCTATCAGTCTATTATAGGTACCTACTATTCATAATATTATACAATAATCAATTATATAATGAAAACCGTTTATAACATTCAAAATCGAGACATCTAGGTCTCATACATTCTATAACACTGTGCCAAGTCGTCTAGCACAGATTCCTGAACGAGTTTAACATATTTCATTTGATATAACAATCAAGATGTTTCCTACAAATGCCCTTGAAGGACCTTGCATAGTAATTTGCCCCATGTTAATTAGTCAAAATGAATCTTTTCAAAGAAATTATAAATCAATCACAGCTCATTCAGGAGAGAAGTGGATGGAAATTGGAAGTTGTTTGACATTTTGCAGTCGACGACAATATAATACTAGGATCCTTGGAAATAACTCTCGAGACGCAAGTGCTATACTCGGAGGGAGGGGCTGACGCCCTTACCAGGGCGCAAGTATAACAACTCCTTGAACTAAGAATAAGTTCAGACAGATATAGGTATGGTTTGATTGAAACAAGACCCAATCTTGATCTCTTATAGAGTTATGCATTTTGATGAAAACGGTTTTCGAACGTGGCTTCAAGATTGGGCCTAGAGGAGACAATCACAATTGTATAATATATATCACTATAAGGTCAGTTAAATAATCATCAATATTCTCTAAAACGATTGAAGTATCATATATTCTGTATTACATGTTCTAAGTTAGTTATTTGTGATAAACGATAACAAAAGCCGAACACATATACAATTCATGAAGTAGGATAATGTTAAGTTAAAAGCATTCAAAAGCCATTGTTGTTCGTCTACACAACTGTTATAGTCAGCAACAAAGGTGCTTTTATGTAAGCTAGTTCCTAACATCATCGTGATTGATCTATAATTGGTGACAATCACAATTTTTCATAACCAGTGATCACAATAGTATTCATTCCCTGTTGGTCCGGAAATACTTTTCAGATTTCAACACAAAGAGTAAACACTTAACACAAGCGTAAAAAAGGCCTCACTCCTCATCCCAAATAACAATAGTTTATGCCGGTTTATGGGGTAGGTATTGTGGCTGCATGACTCAAAACTTCATCTCAATCATGTAGGAAATAAGGAAATAAATGATATTTTTAGCTTCTGATAAATGATATTTTTAGCTTAGGTTATCTTTCGAAATAAGCTGATTCCATATGAAGTAAGATAGATTCATGTCAACAGCCAGTCAGGGAGTAAATTTTGCCGGAAACATGTTCGCCACATTCCTGAAACCAAAACCATCAAAATGTCTGAAACGGACATTGCAATTTGCAGAGGTTGCAGAAAAGTGATGTTCCAACAAAAAAGTGACACATAATATGGTGTATACAGATTACAGAGTTGCCATATAGCTTCCAAAAATAAAAATATAGTATAATATTTACTATTGCAAATAGGGCATTCTTGATCTTCAGAACAGCTAAACCACAAAAACGCCACCGCGGCGTCAAAAGGGCGCCACAAGAGCGCCACGATAACGCCTCGTGGCGTTGTGGTACTGCTGTTCTGAAGAATGCCCTACGAATATATTACTATATAATACACATAGATAATATACCTATTATGCGGTATATATTCTGTTAATAGGAACTTTCAAAGAGAATAGAAGGGATTCGATATAATATCTATATTATATATTTTGTGACAACATTATATTCGCATTTCAAATTGCTGATACCTACATATTAAACATCAATAACTTTGTTGAGATCCGAAGAATCGAAAAAAGATTTCCATAGGCAGGGATTGGTGGAATTTAAGTGTGCAGACGCAAAACTGTCGTTTCTGTGCATGGTTCGTATCTAACAGAGGGTCACGCTCTTAAGATATGTGTCCAATCGCACAGAAAAGTAAGGCATTTTGGAACAAAAACTTTTGAATCTTCGAAACTCAAGAGTACTGAGTAGAGTCGCAATACATTTCTTTAAACGTAAAATGCTCAAAAAGAGCTCAGTCAGTTATAAGAAGCCTCCGAAATGGAATAAATCATATTTCAGCAAAACCCAATGCTGGTTCAAACAAGATAAACATTCTGTTCTGATGAGAATGTTAAGGTGCCTCTAAAAGAGGAGGCAAACAATTTGCTGCAGATAACCAAGTTAAAATCTCCTTCTCTCAGCCAAACTTCCAACAACCTTGTTGTATCGCTGCATCTCCATGTCGTGTTCGCCCATGAGAGGACCAACTCTGTTGACAATCTGGTTAGCCCACAAGTAGTGGGAGGGGAAGTACTGTATGTCAATCATGGGCTCCTCCTCTCGCACACTAGATCTCACAGCACCCCCATTGAGAGAGGAAGCTGCGAGTGCCCTGTTTTCATCCGCTACTGCAGTAGCCTCCCTCTCCTTGGTATTCTCAATGCTGTTTGAGGGAGCTACCATCAGCTTCTTGGTACAGTTGGATGTATGTGTCTTGAAGTGGTCCGCTCTGAAGAATAAGCGGAAACACGTGGGACAGGTCTTCTTGTTGGCCCCTGTGTGGATACGCTTGTGCCTGGACAGACAGTCGTAGGAAGCGTAGCACTTGTTACAGTGAGGGCATTGGAATCGCCTCCCTGAAATTGTATAACGCTTGCAATAAGGGAATAAGGATACCAGCATATCGCTCATGACGACACGCTGGTATACTGGATAAATTGCTGAACTCATTGGGACCGCACTGTTATCATGGAGCAGGTTTCCTCAAAATTAAAGTTATTTCTAAAGCTCATTTTGTAAACGCTCATTTTGTAAAAATTCGTGTCACTTTATGACCCTTCAGGTCATTTTTTCCGATTTACGTCCTTCCAATGAGGTGCCTAAGATACCTATTCCTTCAACGAACGTCCAACACACATGCAGAAGCTGTCCAGACACCAAAGGTCTCAAAGTCTTGGTGAAGCTCATCACAACCTAATCAACCTTGTAGTAGAAACAGCGACCAACTTTCTGGCAAGATGTTGGAAGTTTTGACTCACCAGACATGCCGGGCTATATCATCTCAGGCAACTTGTTTTAATAATCATGATGGTTAAAACACCACTTCCTCCTTGAACAAAATATCCAAAACTTGGTAGTGAAGGAGGTACCTAACCAAAAACATCTGGCCGCTTGTTTTTCTCAATAATCGATCCTCTTTTCTCCCCTGTAACTTCGAGACCTCTAAAATTCGGTCAAGTAACTCCTCAAAATTTAGAGTCAAGCAGAACCAAGTATTTTGAAAACAAAGCATGACTCAGATATCAACTACAACTATATTTTGTCTGATATATTCCCATTTCCGGGTAATTTGACCTAGCTGCATTCGGTTAGGGTTGGAGCCACCGCCCTGTGAGCCAATCTACGGGCTCATTGTGTGATCAGTAAAATCGGGTAATAATGAGTGATTCACGTTTCATCTGTACTATATTACTGAGTCTACCCTCCCTTGAGAGAGAGATATGTAAAATTCGGTGTTGGGAATGCCACAGACGGGAACGTTTTACTCCATTTAGGATGGATGATTTCCTATAAAAGACTTACCATGGTGATCTAAAAGGTTGTCCTCCATGTGATCTCCTATTAGAGCTGTAATAAAACCACGGTAGGGAGGGAGAGATATTATATATATACTGCTGATCATCCAGTATTTACTGAACAGCTCATATATATATATTATATAAATATTTTCTTTGCTACAGCCAGGTCAGCATCAGCAGTAGCAGCAGCTTAATCCATGATAGCTGCTCCCCTCAACCTAGAGTATATAGATGTAGAGGCATCTCTCTCTAATGTGATGTGCTGCAGTAACCGCTAATACTGCATTCACTTAAACCAGCGTTTTCCCCTCCGAATTTAGATCGCCAATTATGCAGCCACAAATTGCTAAAGTGGAACCGTTCATAACTCGGCTTAGCTGTAAAGCAGTACCGACGAGATAAGAGCTGTTCATGAATTCAGTGCTATTCAGAGAGCCGCCAGTAGGTAACTCGATAAGATTGGGATTGTTAATGACATAGGTATTGGGAACATGAATGCTCAAATGCTCAATATCGCTATCATACAGAGGGAACAAAAAATATATTATATTCTAGTTCTAATCATATTCTATGGTCCTCTTGAAGATTGAACACCGGTCAATGAATGTAGAATATTCCGCTACACTTTCTAGACAAATGGTTGAAAATTACCATGATGAACATTGAACTGGTGTGAGGTGGTTTTGAGGCTCGTACTCCCTACCAAGACGTGTAGGATGATTCCCCCATGAGGAGGATTGAGGATATATCGTATGAGAGACGATGGCATATTAAAGTAGCTGTTATCACAGGTCAAAAGATCGATAGAATTCCATTTCATACTGTTAATTTTGTAAACTGCTAACTTTGAGTACCTACTAGGTATACCTATAATGATACTCATTAGGTATATAATCCACACTCATGGTCCTCTCATTGTTCAAATTCTTGGAAATGCAAAACCAACTGTCCTCTTTTTGTAAGAGTATATGTGTGACGTGTGTGTGTTTTTCGTGTTTTTAAGAATATTGTGCATCAACGCAGAATGGGGGTAGGTATTGTTTGGTCTTGCAAAGGTTAAACTCCTTCCTTAGGAAATATACCTAACATTGTAAAACTACCAAGTTTTCGTCAAAAGATAAACTTTTATCACTGGTCAAACTACTGTAACTGTTTCCTTATCTCTGCTTCTTTGAGGACACACACAATCTCTAATATTTGATATGAGATAATACAGTGTAATTGAGCAGACAAGGTGCGACAAAAGTACCAAATATATGTCATATGCGAGGTGGTGATATCCAACCATAACCTGAATCAACACCCACACCCCCAAACACACACACACACACACAC
>CAMPET010000014.1:240145-264607 GCA_946803715.1 Beroe ovata | reverse complement strand
ACACACACACACACACACACACACACACACACACACACACTGTCACAGTACACAGACACCCACACACCACCAAATCCCACAGTACCTTCCCTAACTTTCATAAGATACGTAGAGGATGAATTCGTCTCAATACTCAGCTATACAAGAAAGTGAGAATGAGAAAGAGGTGAAAGGAACTACAGTATAAAGACTACACACTCTCAGTCTCGTATCTTGAGACTTACATATTTTCGACTCCTGCAAGACGTTTGTGGCCTCTTATCACAATAAAACCGTAATATCACACCGCCTTACTTTGCTCCGTGATATCAAATCACATGATATTCGGTTCGTAAGAAACCCCAATAGTAGTTAGGACCCAACACCAGTTATACTACCTAAACCCTTCAAAATGAAGATTTATCACCTCTCACTACATAATATTCAGCATGGAGATGCCCTTTAAATTTGAGTTAATGAACTACACTTATATTGGTAGCTGCGACCGTAAGATCAATATAATATACTTCATTTAATAAGGTTTCGGGCAAGTCACGGGATCATGCAACAAGGAAGGTGGAATGTGTGATGCACAAACACANACACACACAACACACACACACACACACACACACAAACACATGTTTTATTAAATATAACCAACGACACCCTTTCCCTATGGAGGGGATTTTTAGGTGGTTTCGGCCACTAATTAAGTGTGATCACGTGACATGGAGTAGTATTGATAACATCCCCAGTTGAAGCACTATAGTGACCACCCCATTGCCGCTAGTACATACTGTGAGGTTATTGCAGCCTTCGCCAGACTAACGTTGACAGTTTCACTGTAACTGGAGGGAGCCATCGACCTGTCGCAGCTCTGTTGGGCGCTATGGTGACATGGTGATGGATATCACAGCCACACATACACACACACATACACACACACACACACACATACACACACACACATACACGCACACACATTCCTTTGTGTACGTGGCTGGGGGAAACTTATCACCACATGAGGCCGAAGTTAATCTGATTTACACACGGTCCAGTATTGTCTTACCACAACATGAACTATAATGGTTACACAATGAAACGTTTAGCTAGTGAGACAGGTTGGAATACCGCATGATACACTTTTTACACCCTCTCTCGCTATATTGAGAAGTTTTAAAAACTATATCACCAGGCGTGAGAGTGTACATGTCTCAGAATAGGTGGTAACATTCCAATGACAGAAAAGCTACATGGTCCTGGCGGTTGCAATATCAATACACCCTTAATCAAACTGTAAACAGACACACGCACACACAAACACACAAACACACAGTACACACACGCACAGTGCACACATACATCCACACACCGGTACGGCGGCACCGAAATAATGGATATCACTGTAAATAAAGTGAAATAATTAGGTGTGAGTAAGTGAGTGAGTGAGTGAGTGAGTGAGTGAGTGAGTGAGTGAGTGAGTGAGTGAGTGAGTGAATGAGATAGAGATAGGTTGATTGAGTGAACGAGTTCAGTGAACGTCCAGATTACTGGGACTCTATGTCGCCGTTCTCGTCATTGACATTGCTTTCACACGGAACACTTTCCCATCTTACAATAATTAAATGACAGAGTGGGGAGAGCATCGCAACGAGATACGCATTCCCAACTTTACCCTCCTTTTACTTCCTTATATTTGTTTGTTTTCATAGTGACGATAAGACAAATCTTATTATTTCATCTTACCTTTTAGGAAATTATTGCAGCTACTACGAAGATGATATTGATGAATATAACTGGACCCTGAGTTGTCAAGTATATATGAGAATTCAGTTCAGCTCTCACCGGTTTTTCAGGAGTCTCGTGCATATGCTACATGAGAGAGAGAGAGAGAGAGAGAGAGAGATAGATAGAGAGAGAGTTTTCAATATAAAGCTTTCCCAGTATAGTGTGAAGCAGCACATCTTACTCTACTATGGGAGAATAACGTGTTTGTAGAGAGGTCATTACAGCTAAGTCATGCAACTTAACTTTTAATAAATAGAACAAAATAAGCTAACAAAAAGAACCACTTAGGAGCCATCATGGATAAAAATGATATTGCAAGCGGTATCATATTTGCAAGCTCATCATCATACACACAAACATCACGTACACACTCGCTCGCACACATACACACACACAAACATGACAAAGAAGCTTCATCAAGCAAAGAACCGATAATGTAAATTTAAAACACATTTTCTCAAAATAATTATATATACATGAGTAGTGCAAGGTGTTTTCCGATAAGAATTGCTTCGAATTCTGAAAATCAAATTGTCGGGCTTTGAAAGATATGAATGAAATCAGTGAGAGGTAAAGGACATATAAAATGAATAGCCACTCTTGCAGCACTGATCTTTCTTTACTGAGGAAGTTTTATTTTCGAAATTCGTTCAGCTAAGTCAAAATTGTCTGACCAGTATGAGAAATTGCAATGTTCACGCAGTTAATGGGACACTATCATACAGGACCAACTTGCCAGAGCAACAAGGTTCCCAGGGTGCAGTTTGACTGTAGCATTACATTGTATAGACTCAGTAATATAGGGTTTCAATGCAAAAACAGCACCTGGGTAATGGGTATACCGTAAATCAGCAATCGTTGTTAAAAGCCTATGTGAAACTTTGATTTCATGCTCAAGGCAAGCGTCTTAATCAAGTGACCTAGCGAATCATGATTTCCTTCGTTCGATTGTAAGGAAGATGTTATTACAACCCACATGCCTAGTAATGCACTGATATCACTTGTGTCTCACTAGTTCGCAACATTTCATTCATCCTATCATGCCTCAGACTCATGTTAGATATTGACTCTGTTATGAGTTATAACAGTGTGGTAACACCGTGAATTAGGATCGTCCCAAAACTCCCGGTCGAGAGTGGAGATATACTTGCAGTTACTGGTAGTTACAACGGTAACAGCATTCACTAGGTTACCACACTGCCATCACTCACTCAATACTATCTGCATTTTAGTGGAAAACACCTTACCTCATGTGAGTCCAGAGAGCAGCAAGGACTTTTAACAGAATTAGTGTTAGCCATAAAAAGAAGGTATACATAATATACATATTATATAAAATTTTATCAAAGATAGGGTGTATAATTGTGTAATTATCAGCATTTGGTAAAAATCAGCAGGTTCATAAGACACTAGCAGCAGTAACAGGCAAATTCTATAGAGATCAGCATTCTACTTAATATACATATCAATGCAGCAAAGACATTAAGTGCACGATGATATAGAGGTATGTAGAGTTTGAAGCAGCGGTCCCATGGTAAAACTTTGATAAGTGCTTTCGTCTGAGATAGCCTCATACAAGTGTGTATTAACTAGTGTGATGAAGGCCCCATTCGTTTGTTCAAAATAGATGCATAGATTTCCCATGGCTGGTACCTAGTATACTAGTATACGAAAGTCAGGATGGTAGTGACAGTTGGCGATTTCGAAAATTGCCGCCCTCATCGGTTAGGTAGGTATTTCCTATTTACTGTAGGTATTGTTGTATTAGACAGAATCTATGTCTAGTTTTACAGTTCTGAATTTTAATGTTTTTGATGGCCCTGACTCCACAGTATGAGTTTCATTGGGCTCTAGGTATTCCTGGAATCAGATAGGAAATACAGAATATTTCTTTTCAACTGACTGGCGTCCATCTAAAGTTGAAGCATCTCAATTACCATAGATGACGCATCTATAATATCGCCTATCACCAACTCGCATCATATCTCAAGGAGTCACTGAAGCAAACAATGGCTTACTGAAAACCTACCAGACAGTTCATTACTCACAAAGAAACGAAAATAATCACCCTTCCGGATAGGTACTTCGCATTTCTATCACCTTCAAAGAAATCTTCAGGGATCCCAATTTTTCTTAAGGCTACGTCACTACTTTTCGAAAAAACTAGAGGTCGCATGCGTGACGTCCCATTGAGCTTCAAGCAATTTGATAAAATTGATTATATAAACTGGTACATAAAAGATCGGAAATATCTATTGATTGTAATGGGTATCATGAAAGATCAGTGCTGTTCAGAGAAAAAGGAAATTAATGATTTGTACCTGGATTAGGTGGTGTTGTACTTGTAGGGGGAGCTCGGGAGCTTTGGTTTGCCATCATGCTCAACATACTTGGGCTGTCTCCTTCCAATCGGCTGAGAAAATCTAGCTTTCCTGATCCACCAAGAGAGCCTCCACCACCACCAACACCGCCAACACCACCGCCAACACTCACTCTGCTAGTTTGGTTGTTCTGCTCCTCTATTCCGGTGACATTTGCCATGGATAAGTTCAAAGAAGATGCAAGTGATTCCATAGAGAGACTGGATAGGTTTCCCATGTTTCCTTCTGTCAGATTGGATTCACTAAAGGAGCTGGATATGGAATTAGCAAGGTTTTGTATGCTGCCTATGCCCGAAGCAGTCAAAGAATTGAGCTGGTCAATTATATCTTGAGATGCAGGAGGGTATAGTTTTGGTACTTGATCTGTGCTTCTTTTGGGTGAATTTTCTCTTTCTTCTTGAGCTTCTTCTTTAATCATTGGCTCTGACGGAAATATGTACATCTTATTAGTGTCAGTGTCTGCCACTGGACTAGTCACTTTATCCTCATCAGTGGCAGAAGATCCTTTACTGCTTGAGCTTATGGGCTGAGGTTCAGGTGTAACTATGGTCTCGGAGGTACTGTTCTTTGAACTTAGCTTATTGGGAGGAGAAAAGGCGGATCTGGAAGATCCAGGAATTGGAGAAGGAGTTAGATCCATCTTTTCAGGGGATTCTGGATTCTTTTGAATATGATCTTGGACTTCTCTTGGAGAATTATTCATCTCGTTTTGAGGAACTTCATCAATCGAAGTGGCCGAGGCATTTATTATTGAATTGAGGTCATGGGACATTTCTGAACCCTCAGGGATATTCGGACTGCTAACACTTGTATGGGCCATGTCTCTTTTGTGCTTGAAAATATTCTGTAGCACTCTTACTGCTTCTGCAGACTGCGTCTTATCTCCTTCTTTTGCAAACAAACTGCCAGAATGGACAGTTTGTTCTTGAATATTATTGCTTGTAACAGGTATTTCTGGTACTTCAATAGATGTTGTGGTGGAATAGAGATTTGGAACACTTGTAACAGGTACAGATGCACTGAATGATGACTTTTGGTTTGCTCTGATTTGTTTTGATCTATTCATGGTCATGAAAGAATGCCTTTTTGCTGCAGACAACCTTCTCCTAGCAAGAGTGTGGTAGTGGGCAGGTGTTGTGCTCCTAGGAACCCTATCACTCTGCATGAAACTGTTTTCTTTCAGGGAGCTTCCATCAACTGAAAACAAGGAATTTATTAGTTTAAAGTATATTACAAATCCAAAAAACCTGCCATACTATACCTAAACTTATAGAATTACTTGGGTATCCTTTACACATTATAACAAAGTATCAGCTGACGTGTTGGAATGATTATTCTTTATGCTATTTTTACTTAAAAACTATAAAGGTGATTACAGAGGGGTACAGGGAAAGAAATTCACCAACTTTTGGCAGTCTGGAGGAAGTTCGACCCTAAAAAGCTGACGTCCGCTTTTCATTGAAAAAAGTGGACATATATCCAAAAAGCGGACATATATCCAAAAAGTGAATGTCAGCTTTTAAAAGCAGACATCATTTCAAAAAAGCGGAGGTCCACTTTTAGGAGGGTGGCCAAAATATCCAACTTTCATGACACTTTATTGTCATCCAATTGTTGGTGGATGTCCGTGTGGAGAGAAGGTTTGGTGTTGTCAGGCTGTCAGAGAGGCAAAGCAAATAAGATAAGAGGGTTTAAGTCCTACTTTTATAACAAATGACAAAACTATCAGGAATTCAAAAGAGGTTGAGTTTCAAAAAAGCAGACATCCACTTTTTTGAGGTGATGTCCGCTTTTCTGATCTATGTCCACTTTTTTGATGAAAAAGCGGATGTATGCTTTTTAGGGTCAAACTTCCTCCAGATTGCCCAAATTTGGGAGGATGATTAAATTTTATCAATTTTATTGACTCATATCAAACCAGAAAATACTTACAGGGTTGCTCAGCAGTATTCTCAAAATAGCTATCAACTTCCCGCACGGTATGAGCACACATTGAAAGCATGCCTTTGAGTCTGTCAGATGGAGCTATAGCCCTGCTTGTGTTTAGTGCAGTTTGTTCAAGAAGACTTGCATATGGTCCATAACCGTCAAAATACAGCTGGCTGCAGGAAATTTATTAACATAAACAACAGAATTTTTGACTTTATGTTGAAAAATCGCAGGTATAGAATCTACAAAGTATGTTTACCTGATTATTAAGTGGTAGAGAAAATTCTTATCCGATGTCATAGTGCTTCACCTGAATGAAAAAATGTCACTTGCTTTTAAAGATGAAGCTATCATTCCAGTCAGTTTCAGGCAGGATTCAATTGATTTTGATGAAATATCTTTAAGACTCACCAACTCCTTAAAGCAGTAACTCTTTAAAAGTCATACATAACATCCAACCTAAATACGGAGATCAGTAAGAATCATGATGTGATTTTAATGTGATTTCATCAGTAACAGTACACAAAATTGGAAAAAAAACAATAATACAATCAAAACTTTGGGCCATAAACTGAGAGCAGTATCATACAAATAAGATTGAAGGTATCATCCAGTGTTAGGAATGAAAAATTCTGTCCACGTCAGTGATCACTGTTAAAAGTAATCAATAATCATACAATGACAAATATGAAAGACAAAAGGGCATTTATGTCTGATATATGAAATAGCTTTATATTTGTGTTAGTGCCTTTCAGCACTTGTCAGATATACTTTTTTAACAGAAGCCAGAAGGGTCCTAGAATTTATGTACGCACAAGAATTTGAATACTACCAGATTTAATCTGTCCACAGTTTATATCGTTGTAATTTGAGTGAAACTGTGTGAACGGAGACATATATGTAATGCAATGCAGTGCCTAAAGCTTTGGTCAGAGCATTCAATGTTTGTGTGTCATGTATCATGCGCGTTGTAGGATTTCACCCTACCCTTGCTGGCGGATTGANCTCGCGTCAGCTGGGCCTAGCATCGCCAGGCAATCCACTGTTTATATCATTGTAACTTGAAGGAAGCTGCGTGAACGGAGACATATATATAATGCAGTGCTTTAAGCTTTGGTCAGAGCATTCGATGTCTGTCATGCGCGCGTCTATCATTTTGAAAATACAAATCAAATTTATTGTTGGCTGTTTTCGAAAGCCTCTGTCGAGAATTTAATTGCGCGCGCGCCGCAAATTATTTTCGATCTTGTGTCAGCTGCGCCTGTTAAACCGCGCCGCGCTTGTTTAACGCGTTGCTGATCCTGGCCTGACATGTCAGCGACATGACATGATGCGTCGATTGTCCATGTGCGAGGGCCGCGCGGCGAAGCATGAGATTGTCTGAGAATAAGTTGCAATTGCGCGCGCGACGAAATTCTTCATGACAGGGCCCTGGGCCAGTGGGCCAGGTCTATACTCGATCATCATAATCAACAGGTGCAATAAATTTGCCTCGTTATGCTAGGCCCAACTGACGCTATAGTATGGTATTGTGCCTGGCTTAGTAATCATATGAGCTGGGTTCGATTCCTGGCGTGGAAAACCTGTTTTCTTATGTGAATTTGTTCACTGAATGAACTGGGGCACATTCATGAATGATGAAATAAGAGCATGTATGTAAATAAATAGATCTACAGTGTACACACATTGTGGAAACTTGTCAAAACAAGTGGTGTGATACTGATATTCGGTATATTGTATACTTCCAGTGCAGCAAAATACACACTGAGAAAAAGCTGGGCTCTCAGAAGGATTTGCATGTTAAGCCAGAGTATATCCCACTACACTAGCTGCCCCATTAAGATTATAAATTCATGATGATCACATAAAGTAGGAAAGAAGACAAATTTCTCTGATTTTTGATCCCTTTTCTCTATATTTCTGGGTGTCAAGTTGTTTCACATCAGCCAAGCAGCAGCATTGTACATTCCCCTACCTGCTGCGATGATAATGATTGGCTAGAAAAACCATTTGACTTGTCACATGCACGGTCATAGAGAGCAACAGATTGCCTGGCATACTCCAAATGCTTGTACTATAATGTTGATGATTGATCAATTATTTGTATATAGATATTCCTTCAGTGAGTGGCCTTGTTAACAGTCTAGAAGATTGACTAAGTGCTCTCCCTCAGCACAACATAGAAGCACCTTTTATAGAACATTTTATGTTCATTGATATTGTGCTGTAAAAATATAATTCAATTCGATTCAATTGTGTTTTTGCCTTTCATAAACTTTATTAACCCAGCAGCACAGCATTATTGTTATTTTGAGCATGGAGTTTTCTTTGCTTAGTTCACAGTTCTTTCTGATTCTTTCACTGAAACACCCAAAATATGCTCTGATTTTTCATTAGATGCAATCTAACCCTTGATGTGTGGTATAACTGCTGGAACCAGACAATCAGTTGATTGGGTTCAACTAATAAAGCATGGTGGTAGTTGACCCCAAACACTCATTACATAAATGTGTCTGAAAGAAAAGTTAAGAGCTCCTCCAATATCTCCAATTTTTGATAATTGCAATCCTCTCATTTTGATGTTTAATGACTTATTATATCATTATTCACAATTCATTGTTAATTCACCAGTCATACAAAAATCTTCAACAGTATAAAATTGAGTTCTAACCTTGCTTACTGTATCAACATCAAAGTTTAATTTCTAGTTATGCTGGTCATGGTTATGTTAAACGAATGAGAAATATAGCTTTTAATGGAGTGAGTACATGTATAATATATTATTCATTAAATCATGAAACTTGAGGTATTGAGACACTATTTCTTTGAATTCAACACAATTCAATTCAAAATAATTCATTACTATCTGACTAAATATTGCCTAACTTGTGTTTCAGATGAAAAGAAATGCCCAAAAGGATATAACTCGCTGCATATGGTGAGTGAAGTTTATGAGTACCCCTTAAAATCATTTGATTGCTATACATCATGTCTATTGTCTAACTATGATTTTGTCGCAGTGATTTCAACCCGGGCATTGGTGATTTCATCTGCTGTGACAAATGCAGTGTGTGGCAGCATATGAAGTGTATGGGGGTTCACCCAAATAGGATTCCCAAGGTGTATGAATGTGAACAATGTAACCCAAGGGTTATGGACAAAGAAGCTGCTGTGCAGTTGCAGCTTCTCCTCAGGGAAGAAATGACTAGCTCTGATGAAGAGGGTAGTGTGATGGCTCCAAACTCAAGGAAGTCACAAGCTGGAGGAGCAACCCCAAAATCTTCCACTAAGCCTCAGCGCTCTAGAAAAACATCTTCAGCATCAGTCAAGTCAGAAGAATCTGCCAATGAGAGTGAAGATAGGTAAGCTATTTCAAGTAATTGATGTGTAGCAAATGGGGTATTTACTATTTATGAAATATCAAACAATCAATATTCCAGATCCATTAGTATGAGGACATACAAAGAGGTCCGTGAGAACATGTACTCTCCCTCCATCAAACATCGACTAGAGCCCCGAACTGAGGGTCTTCCTTCTTGCGGATTGAGCCCGCCGGGCGTAGCAAGGATACAACCCCAAGCTACCGGTTTTTCCCATGCCATCATTCAATACCCCGCAATGCTTCACGTTGTGAACCAAGGACCCTCCAGAATAGTGGTGACGAGGCAGACCCTCAAACCTGGAGCTTTTATTTCTGACTTCATGGTTTGTGACTCATTCTATCATCACAATACATGCTGATCACATCGTTCAAAAATCATCATCCTTTTTTCTCAGGGTCATTTCAAACAATTATCGGAATTGTATGAAGAAATCGGAGGGAAGTCGACTCTTTTCAAGCAGCCAATGAACTACGTGCTCCACTACCCTCAGCTAGATATTTGTGTTGATACAAGGTGAACCACCATTAAGTAGCGTGACTTTAATCATTGCATTGATGAAAGAACTTCAAATATTGTTCTTGTCAATAGACTATTTTCTATAGTGTTCATCATGTGATTCTTAATGAGTACATCAAACTTCACTACACATTTTTCTGTGGAATATGACACGAAATGCACTTCCACTTAATTTATAGTTTTTTACGGATGGAATCACGCGTCAAGTGACTGATGAGTACTTGCACTGATTTGTCACCTATTTGTATACTTTCTTACTAAACAGCTTTGACACATCCTCCCTACAGGGAGTATGGGAACATTGCCCGGTTCTGTAGAAGGTCGTGTCAAGCCAACTCTGTCGCAAAGTCCTACTTACAAGATGGGAAATTGCACATTGGGATCTATGCGAAGGAAATGATTGGTGCAAACACTGAGATAACTATACCCTTCAACTTCCCCATCGAGCAATAGTGAGTGCTCAGTGCTGTAGAATTCATATTCAATTCACGTCATTACCTGTTCAGATCAATAGCTCGTCATATGATTATTTTATCGTATTATCCGTGCAGCCAGTTCACACAAGCGTGTCCCTGTTCATCCACAACGTGTCTGGTGAATAAACACAACGAGTCAATGACATCACGAGTAAAGAAACCATCTTCCTCGTTTTCTCGGCATAACAGCGCAGAGAGTGTCTTGTCCGGGAGTGACGATCATCACAAGAACAACAAGATGAAAATGGTAATTTCGCGCGCTGGAGAGACAACTTATGTCTGTTTTTGTTGTTAATGAAGAAAATCCTCTTATTTTCAAACTATGTGTTTCAGAGTCGTGAAGAGGTAAAGATGCAGAGTTACATCCAGGTAGCGGCCTGATCATGTTTACTTAGTTAATTACATGCTAGTTTGGGTATGGCACATATATAACCATATTGCATAATTTAGCCGAGTATCAACGTCAATTTTATATACCAAAAGTGTCGACGATTTAGCAGTCGTACCCTTATGCCTTATGACTCAAGCTTTGATTCTCCTTGTCAATCACGCTGATTCCGTTACAAATGCTGAGTGCTATGAGTGCTTTCTTTGCACACACAGAGTACAAAATATGTCCCCACCCAGGTGATTGAAAAGATAGAGCGAGATCAGGAGAGGAAGAGAGTGTTGAGTGAGAAGAGTCCTGCTGTTAGCAACAACAACAACAACAACAACAACAACAGTGATGGACTGGGAAACGATACTGAGGATAACAACTATACTCCCTCGCGTGGAAATAAGAGGTTTCCAATCTCCCCCTTCTTTTCTTCAGCTAAGAACCTCCTTCGCAGTATCCCCATATTAGATCATTTTTCAATATTTCTGACGCATTTTTGAGGGTTCACCTCTCGTGCGGATAATAAAAACTCGAATTTCCAGGAAACGGAAGGGCAGTGGTCGGAAAGCACGGAAGAATTCAGGAGCTAGCGGAACGACTGCCAAATCGCCGGATCACTTCACTTTTGAGTCTGGTGCTAGTAACCCGGCTTTGAGTCCTGTCCACAGTCCACCAGTCCATATTCCAGTAGTGAAAGCCCCAGCGTATAACTTACAGGTATGTTGTATATATTATACACTATACACGCACTTACACTATACTTATACACTAAACATACACTATACATATTGTATACATACTGTGCATGCAACGTCACAGTTTACGTTGTGCGAACTCTTGATAGTGTACTTCACACTGTACCTATAATATACTGTGTGAGCAGATTTAGCTGCGTATATTTGATATGCTGACATATTACATGGTGTTCCTCACTCCCAGTGTTTCACGGTAATAATTCACTGCCACTCTCCCCTAGCCTTACTCACTCACACACTCACTCTGCTTCAGTTGCTCACACCCCTCCTCACTCACTCACTCACTCACTNTTGAGTCTGGTGCTAGTAACCCGGCTTTGAGTCCTGCCCACAGTCCACCAGTTCATATTCCAGTGGTGAAAGCCCCAGCGTACAAATTACAGGTATGTTGTATATATTATACACTATACATAACACGCACTAACACGCACTTACACTATACATATACACTAAACATACACTATACATATTGTATACACATTATGCATGCAACGTCACAATTTACGTTGAGCGAACTCTTGATAGTGTACTTCACACTGTACCTATAATTGATACATTTGATATGCTGACATATTACTCACTCCCAGTGATTCACGGTAATAATTCACTGTCACTCTCCCCTTACTCACTCACACACTCACTCTGCTTCAGTTGCTCACACCTCTCCTCACTCACTCAGTCACTCACCCCCTCACGTCACACACTCCCTCATTCTCTGCCCCTCACGTCACACACTCCCTCATTCTCTGCCCCTCACTCACTCACTCCCCTCGCAGGAACCTGTAATGACGAAACATCATGTGAAGTGTAACGGTTATGCCACGGACATTCATCTCCGACCGATGGCGACCACGCCCTTCTCACAGAATAGGAGGATTAACTTGCAGTTGCGGAGCAATACCTCCCTCATCACGCCTGTCAAGAGTAAGTCAAACTGTCATAGACTGACCGTCAAACAATCATACTAAGATCACCGTCTAAAGTATAGGGGATTCCTTTGCGTTGCTCCTTAGGTTTGTCCAGCTACGCACTACATACATGTGTTAGGTCCTAAATGAAACTAAACCAACACAAGTATAGATAGTTGTATCAGTGTGTACGTGATTGACACCTATATGTGAGTCCGCTTGTCAATTCTTGACAAATGTCACCTCGGAGCTGGAGGTTGTTAACGATTCTCAGGCCATTTTTCCATATATGGTATAACTACTTATAATTTCCACTGAACAACCCTATTGTGAAACTTAATTCTGTGGTAAAGATGTAATCCTGTGGTAAAGATGTAATCCTGTATAGCTAGACATGTTATCGTGTTATCTCACTTTCCTTTTGCCGCGAAATAAGAATTAGACCTAGTTCACACTAATAAAGATGCATATGATCAATCTATTGTGCCTTTTCAGTGCGGAAAGATGGGTTTATCGTGCCTATTTTGGGTTCATTTCTCAACGCTAAGCCCAATTCGCCGGTACCGGAATACAAAACCACGAAAAAGCGGTGGTTGGAGAACTTTATGAAGGAGGGCGGTGTGTGTAAATCTCCGATACAATCACCAAAACACACTCCCATGTCACCGACTAAAGATACTGCTGTTTCTGAACAGCTCCTGTCACCCATTTCACAGGTATTCGATTTGGTGTCAACTATTTCCCCGCGATCACATTTCGCTACCTCTACAGATGTTGATTTCTTATTTTTAAGCACCATAATCTCGTTATTTACGATTTGAACACTCTTGTTATCACTATTCGAGATAACAACGTAGCCATGACTCGGAAATTGCAATGTTGTTTCAGCCTCCTTTGTTAACACACATCGCGATATTCCTTCATCTCGCGCAACCGTCTGACGCGTAGTACAAAAGTACTGGTGAGCGCGCGCGGACCGTATTTTGATATACTGACAATGCAGCTTCCGTAGTTTTTCATTGCCATATATGGAGCTGTGTGCCGGTAAATTGTGCTCTGATTACCAACCATTCGGTGGTCCGGTTTATTTGTATTGTTAACAACGACCTTGTGTTTGAATATATCCACCGTATTCCATAATCGCAACGTTTTCAACACTAACCGAGAACTATTGACAGAGTCCTCGTTATCGTTATTTTATTGATTTTTATTTTCAGAGCGCGCCAAGCGAAGAGGAAGTTCTAGAAGCCGCTACAAGAACACTCAATATATCGGATGAAGTGCTGGTTGAAACCCCGGCTGTTCCCCAGGAAGCGATGGACACTGCTACACCCATTATACCGATACAAGAATCCACCCCTCTCAATAACACATCTGTGTCAATATCGTCCGATATAGCAGAGAGCAGCGATGTGACGGTGTCTACTCCCATGAATGAAAAGAAAAAGAAAGTGACTCTTGCTGATTATCGGAAACGACTCCAATCGCGATCGAGTAAGCCGCCCAGTTTAACTAGCGATAAGGACGGGCATGACGGCGCGTCGCCATCGGCACACCCCGTTTTTGAGCCGATTTCCCCCGGCGATCCTGATAAAGTAACGGCAGAGTCGAGTCAGAATTCGCTAATCGAGGAATTTACCCGCCCCAGCCTCTCTGAAACTGTATCGGACGAATCGCTGCAGCCTAGCAAAATGAGAAAGTTGGAATTCAGCAACTCGGTTCACGACGGTGTAAGTGAGGGGAACGCTGCTCCCTCTCCGAATATCGATAAGAGCAATGTTGTAAACGGCACAAATCACACGCCACCCCGTGACGGCTTGCTACCAAATGACACTTTCTCTAAAATCAAAGAGATCCTATCGCAGAACAACAGTAACCAGCCCTCTAATCTGAATGTGTCTCCATCTCTATTGAAAGCGAATCTCCAAGTTTACGATTCCAACACTTCATCAATAACTCAGTTCCAGTTTTCTAGCAAGTATTCAGATGAAGTATATAACCGTGAAAACAAACGATTGAAATCCACTGTTGGACATTCGGATTTTAGTTCGAAGTATTTCAACGAAGATGAAAAAAGGTAGAAGTCTCTTGTCTTTTTCTCTTCCAATTAAGTTATTTTATACTTTTATATCTGTTTTAACTTTGTTGTTCTAGTGCGTTCAGTTCAGAAGAGCGCGCCTATTTGGTCAGAGTTGTTTTGGCCAGATTTTGTACACATACACACTCATTAAGCACTCATAAGTAAGATTCGTGATATTTAATTTTAAGCGATAAAGCTTCAGATAAATGTATAGAGTATATTTTATTGCTTAGGATTTTCCTCTCTAATTGGTGGGTCATTCGAATCCGAAACTGTGACTTTGCGCAATTTGAATGAGCAATTTGAATGAGCAATTTTCAGGCAATTTGAATGAGCCTGAAGACATCTACACTAGATCAATAGTTCGTGTAACTGTAACTATCTGTTCAATCGGAAGGAATGGATCACGTAGCTTTCCGTTCCCGTATTTTAGGTTGTGTTGTAATTTTGCAGGCTAAAGTTCTATATCTTCTTGATGTAATAGTGCGTACCATAATTACTATATTGGTAATTCATTGATGCTGCAGTGTCGTATGACCGGTTCCAATTCCATACTGATACTGGCATGGTTTGTTTGAAAAATCAAACGGTTTAAAACTAAAAGCCACATTTATATTTAGTTGTCGAAATGATACATTTATTTGGACTTTGTCTATTCATAACACAAATCGTATTCCCTTGTTTTGATTACTCCCTGTGTGATCCAAATTGCAAATACTTTTATGCTCGCGTCAAAGGGCGTAGCATCGCCAGGCGCGGGCGCATCGCCAGGCGCGCGCGAGAAACAGAGGTCAAATCTGACAAGTCCGGGAAAGGGAGATTGGGATATCATCCGACATGGATAGCCGCAGAGGGGACGCTCAATCGAAAACAATTACAGTTACACACCTGGGTCATGGTGAAATAAGCTCAGTGAGGCTAAAAATAAAATAAGCATCATGACATTGACATGGGTGAAATGGGAAGAGCTAGCATTGAATGGGAATGAATTGTCTTGGCACTTAGAAAACTTGTAGTCCCAATAAAATGCTACAAGTACAATCTAATTAACGAAAGCTTCAACAAAACCTTAATTCGAGTTTATTTTCTTCATCTATTGTATTAAAATTTAATCCGAGATAATGTATTACATCATGTAATTGTAATAAGGAATGCTCTAAGTCTATAGGCAGAAACAAAAAACAAACGTGTGAAGTTCTTCATGTAGTTTAAGTGGAACTTCAAGTAGTTAAAGTGGAACCGAAATTTGGAACAAACTGCTGTAAAAACGTAACGTCAAGGTAACAAACCAATGTCAGCACCAAAATAAAAATGTTTTTATAAACAAATTCATTAACGTAAAGGATTTAGACTTTTTATACCTATGTACTCTTGAGCTACTCTCATCTTTTCAAAATTAATAAAATATTTTTGTTTCAAAAAAACGTATATAATCTGAAGGCTTTTGTACAATTCAATGTTGCCCAAACATTGCTCTGAGGTAAGGATATAATTATGTGTACAATCTACAACTATAATATCAAATCTGTTTCTCCTGCTCTCTCCTTCTCAACAAATCACAATTCGCAAACAACATTTGGTCAACTTAATAATGATAAAATGTTTTAATGTTTAATCTGAGTCACACAATTTGTAACTTGAACCGCGGTGTAACGTGTTCATTGTGGACCATGTGGTAGGATGCTAGCTAACACAATGTCACGTGTTAACACGTGCGTTAGCAGCGCAGGTAGCGGCGACCAGGGTGTCAATGACTGCCCCAATTCTTTCTGACTATACACTCAGCAGAGCGGATTAATCTGAATATCAAAGTTCTGTTTCTTCCCCGTGACTGCCAAAGCTACTGCAACTTCTCTCTTCAAAATACGACAGCCTGAAATTGAAGTATGAATATCATCGAATTGAGAGTTCATCGGTCATCATGAATTTAAGTTCATGTTTATCCAACAACCGCTCCGAATTCTAATAATCAAACTGAGACACTTCCGATAGACGAAATCAGTCTTGCATTTTACCTGTTATTTGCCATTTCCTCAAGCCGGGTTGAATCACCCGTGTGTCTGTTACTGTCGGAGGTGACATTCACTTTGACAGAATCAGAGGATTTGGCCTCATGTTCGTGCTGGGCAACGAGTTGTGTTATCTGAGCTTCCAACTTCTTCAGTGACAGAGCGTGCTTTTTCTTGCTCTTGTCGTATGCACTGTGGACAGAGAGAGAGTTGATATTTTGTAAGTATTCTTACCATGAATGATGAACAAAAAGGCTGCAATACTATTGCTGATGCGGCCTCTGTGCTCTACTCCTGACTACGGGTCAGCACCGAAATGCTGATCAAAATACTCTCAACGTGTGTACATGCAACACCCTTCCTTTTTATCAAGTAGTAGTTGTATTACCCCGGGGTACCGCCACAATCCCTTTGTTTACCTGGTAAGAGCATCATTTGTCCTCTTCAGATCAGTGATGTACGTGTTCTGCTGACCGTTCCTCATCTCTGCGTTCCTCGATAGCCTCTCAATGTTCTCAGTCAACTCTGCCATCTTCAACTTCAACTTCTTCTCCCGTTTTAGGGCTTCAGACAGCTCCATTTCCAGAGTAAACTCCTCTGGGTTGGGCTCTCCTGAGTTCTTTGCCTTCACCTCCTTGGTCAGCCTCCGCCGTTTTCTCAACTCTTCCCTCCACTCAGTTTTGTAGTAACTCAACTGAGTTTTGTATCCCTGTTCCTGCAGCTTTGCTGCCTCCAGTCTCAGTTCTAGAGTTCGGAGTTCTTGTTGCGAGAGATAAGCCATGGCTTTCATCTCGGCGCGTTCCTCCTTGGCGCAGTTAAGCTCCTGTAACATGACAGCATGCTCCAGATCGAGACGCAGGTCTGTCTTACTGTTGCCGCTCCCCAACGCGGGTTCTGTATCTTGTGTCAGGATACTTGTGTCGAGTTCGATGTTCACAGATGCTTTCAGGGCGTTCTTGTGCCCCTTCAACTGCTCCTTATACTCCTTCAATTTCAACATTTCTGTCTGAGATATTTCTATCTCAGCTGCTGCTGTAGAGTTCTGAGATCCCACACTGCTCGCGCCATTACTGTGCCTGCTCGTGTGAGTGCTGTTACTCATCGTTTCCCAGACACCTGATGGGTCTTCTAGAGTTTTATCCAACTTCTGGAGCAACGATTTGGCCCGCATCTCAACCTGTCGCCGGCTATTCATCGCCTTTTTCCGCTCCATGGTTACCTTGCCCGAACTGAGAAATCCCGGTTTTGAATCCTGCCCCGGTTTGTTACAGTTTGCTATCAGGAGATTCTGCTCGGAGTCTGACAGTAAATTGAGGACCTCGGATACCTCTATTCCCATTTCCGAGTATTTGAGAGCAAGGGTGAGAGCACTGTTTGCAGCATCGTACTGACCCACTAACATACTGAGTCGGTTTGCGTAGCCCTTGCTCTCGGCGAGGGTCAGCGCCATAACGTCTATCTGACTCTTGAGATGTTCAACCTTGGTGTTCTGTCGTTCCAGCTGTAACTCCCGCTCCTTCATCTTCTTATCAACCTGAGCTGAGCCGTGGCTGAAGAGGGTCTTGATGACGTCACGGACTGAGGTACAGTCCTGGAGAGCCTCGGAGAGGGAGGAGGCGGTGTCAGTGTCCATGACACCGTTATCAGCAGCCCGTGACACCTCCGTGTTGATGACAGCTTTGTCAGCGAGTTGCTGCTCCAGTGTCAGCTCCTCCACTTTCTCCTCCTCAACCACGCCCCCTTTGCTTGATGATGGTCCACGCTTCAATAACTCCTGAAGTGATAAAGGGGTATCAAAAAACTGGTGGGATAACTACACTGACGCCATTTTAGTAGGACAATGACACCAGTTTTAGCAGAGAATTTGTACGTATTACGATATTTCCTGCACATAACTATGACATTGATACAGTCGAATATTTGTGTCGCAGGGTTACTTGATTGTCATTAAAACTGTGCAATACGATAGAGCGGGGTGCGATATTTTCTTAGACTGTTGGCTACATGGGCATTTATTTTGGGACATTATCTTAGACTCGTATTAAAGCTACTATGATTGTATTGTGTGCATTGTGCAAAAATGAAATGATCTTCCCACTAAAGAGATTAAGGAAAAAACAACACAATCGAAAGCAACACAGTTGCTAATAGCAACCTGCTTCTCATCAGTGAGTTGCTTGACGTGATCCTCGAGATTGTTAATCTTCCATATGAGTTCCTCCCTAGTTTCGCTCTCTGGTCCTAGGGCCGCCTCTGAATCAAGGGTCAGAGGTTCCTTCATAACACGCTGTACACCTTCCAAACTTCCTGAGCAAGACGAGATCAGTGGAAACTTGGGCTGGATTGATCACACATGAGATTGATATGGCCACGTCCTCCTCCGAGGAAAAACCGAACAAATAATGAACCTGATCAACACATACCATCAGTGATCTGCTCCTCGATATCTTTCCTCTGTCGGAGATACGCCTCGCATTTCTTCCGGTACACATCCTTTAGTTGGATGGCCTCTGTCTGGCCCGACTTGGCTGATCTCAACTCGCCCAATGTTTGCTCCATCTGAGCCTCCACTCTCTCTAACTCTGCCTCCGTTTTACTCAACTGCTCCTAGATGAGGGGATGAGGACTGAGGAGGTGAGGACTGAGTAGTGGATGAGGGGATGAGGAGGTGAAATGCGCAAAACTTTGAAAACAATCTCAATGTAAGACACACAAAGAGATAACCACAGCGACATGTCATACACACACACACAGACACGACCGATATCCATAATCCGCCACTCTCATCACAAATACCTTGAGACTGTCGAATAGTTTGTTGTTTTTGCGAGCTTGTTGCACCTCTGGGAGTATATTGACCATCTCGTTCTCAGCTCGTGCGAGTTCCTGTTCCAGTTTGTGACAGTGTGGACACTTATCCCCTCCTCCATCCTTGAATAGGATCATCCGATCATCGTGGGAATACCTGAAACAGCAAATGTCAGCACATCTGCAGCTACATATCAACTATTGATTCATCATTACTCATTAGTAACGAGATGATACGTCATAATTTATCCACTGGTTTTATAGGGCCGGAAATGCTGTTTCAGTGTGTGTCAGAGCACACGATTCACAAAAAAAAAACTTGCATAATGTTCATGACATCATTCTGGCTGTTAAAGTTGGGATGAACATGGAAATTTTAATATAATAATCGAATATTTTTCAACTTTAAAAGCCACGGATCGCAGCTCGTCTCAAGATTCACTCCCCCACATATTACTCTTTTCACATGGTGGATTTTATACTACTGGTTGCTGACGATGGTCTAACTCAATTCGCGCGGCTTGGCATAGGGTCGCCAGGAAACCGATAAAATTGGAGCTCAAAATCGGCGATTTATGTGGAGTTTTAAAAACAGGGTTGAGCCGCAGTCGAACTGAATGGGCATGGATTGAATATTGATGAATTCAGGTTTGCATGATCATGAGGGAATGTGACTGGAAGTATGAGGTTCTTTGTCTTACCGTTTCTTCTTGCTCCTGCGGGAAATACCCTTACTGAGTCCATTAATCGGTGTTTGCGATTCAATGTAACACGGCATTTTCACATACTATAGTTATAGTGAGAATATGCGGTAAAGAATTACAATTATCATCCAGAATTGAAGATGAGAAAAGGGAGATTTTCAAAATCGTCGCAATAGTAAAAAGAAGCTCTCAAAAAAGCAAGGTTCATCAATAATGGTGAAAACAGGAATAATGCTACTAATATTCGCATAAGGATAGTCTACATTGCGCAGACAGCTTTACTCTCCGCTGACCAAGCGAATGACAAACAATACTGTAATCAAATTAAGCAGCATTAATTTGCTGGCAACTATTCAAACCAGGCATTGAGGCAGCAATGGATAAGGAATATTCCTACTGCACTCATCTATGCTGAATATTTTCTATCCACATAACAACAAGAACTTAATAAGTAGAACTTAGAAACAAGCATTTTCCCCATTTTTCGGACCCTACAGGAAAGAGATAAAAAGGGAGAAATTTTCCTGAAATTAATTTGAGTACATAGTACGGAACAGGCATATAATCAGCGTCAGAGATACTGGCGCATGGGTGACACTGGCATTTATCAAGTATGTCACTATGACATCAATGAACTGTCAATGTAAACGCGCTGTGCAGTCAGAACTCTGAATTGAAGGAGTTACTCAGCAGACTAACGTATGCTAGATTAGATGCTGCTCTCAAAGGGAAGGGAGGATAATTGGAGGTAAAAACTCTTTGTTCAAAGCGAGTTCCTTTGATCTCCCTTGAGTTGTGGATTCCCAACAGACTCACGACTACTGCAGGGGGTACTACAGAAGAACTGGTACTGAAAGTTGAACACACACAAACACACAAACACAGAAAGACAAACACACAAACACAGAGACCAACACACAAACACAGAGAGACAAACACACAAACACAGACACACACACACTAACACACACACACTAACAATCACACACGCAGTAAGCAGTTGCACAGAATGTGGTCAGGACTAGTGACCAGGGCCGCTCTAGTTATTTATAAAATCTGAATTTGACATTCCACTCCCAGTTATCTTGAGTTTCTTGAGTATAATTTACAATTAGTGACTTGTCAGCTCTCAAATTGACATATCATTGACCATGTGCCTTTGCTTTGATGAGCCTTTGCCTAACGATTGTCATACTGATGATGAGTTGATGGAGTCACATTTGATATTTCGTTACAAGACAAACTAACAAAGTGTGTGCCGTGTGGTTTATGGAGAAGAAAGCACCATCCTAACTGAACCACTCTCTTCGTGACAGCATCAAACTAGACGAATAACGATAAAACACAGTACGCGCGCGGCACAAACCGCTGGGTAAAGGAACCTCACTCTAAATATTTGAGTCATTGACCATACTCACATTATATTCCAAATGGAAGTCTCAATTAATCCGTTCATTGTGTGAACTTACAAATCGAAATAGGTGCTAGAATATTATAATTTCAGGATATTCTTTTCGGAGCAGTAGAATTGCTGTTTAAATGGGGGAACAAAGGGAAAAAGAAGCGGGGGCTTTATTCCATTATTGGAGTCGTTCACCGATAACAGTAAACAATATGAACAATCTTGTCGTGGAATTGGTTTGAGGTGTGAATGAAAGACCTAACAAGAATGCATCGTTTGAATCTAAATTGCACATATTGAATAAGGTTTAAATGGAAATTTGATTCATACAGAGAAATGAGAATGCCGAAATGGAAAGATAAGGTCCCTGTGTGCTGTAAGCGCAAGGATTTAATTTCATCGAAATGGATGAAAAGATGGTTTTAAAGTCAAAACCATCCGACGATGAAACGAAAAGAAAGTGAGTTTTTCATGGTTTGTATTATGGTGTGTGAGTATGAACAACAATTGACTGAACAAGAATTATTGCACCTGCCTAGACGTCACACGACTCAGTTTTACAATGGCTTATAGTAATGATAACGACAAGTTAAAAACTCACTCACTCAGCCGATGAAAGCAAAACCGGCGACCACGCCCACTTTCTGATCATGGGATGTTTTATGTCAAATACAACGTAGACAACGGAGATGTGATCACGGATGTGCAGAATACAACTCTGGATACAGAGAATTAGTAGTGAGCATCATAGAAAACTCAGTTGATGAATTATTGGGAATTTTACGCAATGATGATTAGCAGCGAACTGGGATAACAGAACTCAGTGAATTCCAACTGCTTATGATCAATGTATGCGTGTGTGTGTGTGTGTGTGTGTGTGTGTGTGTGTGTGTTTGTGTGCATGTGTTTGTGTGCATGTGTTTGTGTGTGGGAAGTGTATAGCAGACTGCAGGGAAGGAGATGTGTATTACTAGGACAACACTGGGAATACCATGGTAATTAGCAGGTAACACCTGATTTCAGTGGGGACAGAGTCACATGATCGGGAAGATAGCAGCTGATTGGTGGAGAACACGCGTCACGTGACTTCACAGAATGATTCCATTGGTGGAAGTCAGGAATATATGGTAACAGCAGCAACATAAAACAAGGTTGTGTTGTTGAGTGGACGTCAGTTCTAGGAATAACCCGCAGATTCGTAACAAAACATGGAAACATTGGTATGTTTAACAACAAGAACAGTAATAACACTAATTACCATCCTATTAACATTGTTACTAATGTTGGTAATTAACTTATTAAACTGGGTAATCGACAACTGGTGATGTGGGAATCCCCAGTCAGTGGTCATAGTCAACGTGATAAGAAGTTGATAATAGAACTCAATTTGTACAGATTCCTGATTCACACCGATTAATCTATCTGACTAGTGAAAATACAGTTAATACTCACACTTAGGACACTAAAAGTTTGTGCTGCCTGGAAATGAGTCAAAGCAGAACCAAATCGAACCAACTGTACAATACTATACATGATGACTGATGGATAACCGAATAATATCTCAATTCAATACTGATTCCCGCTAATCAGGAACATGTCATGTATACTGTGACAGTTATGCAGGTTACAGAGCACACGTGTCACGCACCACGTGTCACGCATCACGTGACACACCCACACACACACACAAACACACACACCCACACACACACACAAACACACACACACAGACTAAATACCGAGGGATGGGTACTCGTGCAATGTGCATGACTGGCGGGAGATACGGGCAGAACTTGATCTCTATTAAATTATAGTAGCACGTAGGGATGTAGGGTGGGGTTAGGACAATGATAAGCTCTCATCCATGATTAGTAGAGGAGTGATGCACTAAACCATCGTGATGGGTATATAACAACACGGGGAATGGAGATTCGAGATCGGAAGAGATTTAATCCCTCGAGCTTTATGAAAGAGTCACGGAATCTCCCAACGGAGAAACGATTCCAATTCCTAACATTGAAGTAAACGAACACTTCGACAAATTATCCACACAAGTCTGGTGAACAAGTGCTTCACGGCTGGGCTGATATGAAGTACTTATCACCCGTGTATGAGAATGCGAAAATAATGATGGTAACTCACTCATATCAATTATGCCCGTCAAAAGATTGGGATTCAAAAATCTCAAAATGATACATAAGAAGCACAAACCATTGTTAGAATTTATGGAGCGAGCCGAGAAATCAGACAGATATTGAGGGAGGTATCATGCTCGGGGGTTATTATAAGTGCCCCAGTTTCCTTGTGACCTAATTGCAATCAACTACATATTGACATAGGGTAACTATAATAACGAGCGTCATTCTATGGCGACTCGGTAAAAACTAATGATCGGGAAAGTCAAGCGGAAATGATATGTCAATCTTTTTTCGCAAATAAACATACGTCATCTACCGAGAAACTAGTCATAATAGCTCAATCAGGAAGTCGAATCATATAACTGCACAGCCACGGGCAGTGACACTGCGCGCGGTGTAATTACTCGAGGCGAGACCCCTTCTCGACATCAGGCTCGGGTCGTGGAACCACATACCGATTAAAATAAGAAAATAGTCTGCCAGGGCATATGCATGCACATTTCGTGAATATGCCTAAGCGGAGTGGATAAATGAAGACATCAGTGTGTGAATTTGTACCAAGTTATAGCACTGGCTAGATCTCGCCATGTTACCATCTGGCACACTCAACAACCCATTATATCGCAAATATCGGACTACAGACCCCCCCTAGCGCAAACATGTGTCTCTGCCCTGATAAGCAACTATCTGCCCCTGGCCCCTCCTCTCTCTCTCTTCCTCCCCTGACACGAGACTCCACGATTCTTCACCGCCCTCTCAGAAATGGGACTCGGCGCCGTTACTCTGACAGTTGCAGATTGTGTGTGTGTGTGTGTGTGTGTGTG
>CAMPET010000014.1:226837-238169 GCA_946803715.1 Beroe ovata | reverse complement strand
TGTGTGTGTGTGTGTGTTATGTGAGTCAGCAAATCAAATACCCCTCGCGCCGATATCAAATGATTTTCCAGTGACCAGCACGGCCCCACAAAAAGAGCATCGTTTTGTGCAGTGTATCTCATTATACAATCTGTGACACACACGTGTACAATGTAGTGTACAATGTAGTGTACAATGTACTGCTAGCACTTTGTGTATACATACTCCTCAGCATGAAATTTCCAGTTTACCGTTTCAGAGACACAAATTGCTCGCTAAGATAAACTAAAATGATTTTAAGCTCGTGAATACATGTCAATGGCTTCAATTATCACATCACTTCGTCGGACACGAGAGGTGGTTAGTGGTATCGGAAAGTTGGACCAAGTCCAATAATCAGTAACAATACAGAATTCAATATACCATCTGAGTGTGCATTGCTATGATTGACACGTGACATAGATCACATGACTATGACAGCCTCCCTGAGTGAACGTGAGTTGGTGCTCCCATCTCACTTATTTCTAGAGAGTGATTGCCCCTGGTGGACGGTGGTAATGTAGGGGAAATTTCAGTGAATGTGATAAGGCGGAGACTTCACGACCACCTCACATTGAGAACAGCTCATCGAGATATATGGTATCACTCCAAAATCACAGCCGTGGCGGAGCAAGGAAAATTGTCGATCAGAATTAGCAACACAAAATCCATCAGCTAACTTGGACTTGTGCCAGATTTATTCAACTCGTTCATCAAACCTGTATGTGCCGGAGGTTGCTGCACAGCAGAGAATACTCTTGACAAGCTCGATGAAAACGTTACGCATGGTTAGAAAACGAGATGCGCTACGCAGTGATGAAGCACACGAATATTGTGAATGGTCTCACTCAGTACGGCTCATGGTGGCGCAGCTTGGCAGACACGGCAATGGGGGAGTTAACCGAGTTGAATGTGATGTTTAATCTTATCACACTGTGTGATTATCACACAGTGTGATAATCACACAGTTATAATACCACGCACCACGACATTCATGTTCATGGGAATGGCGCATGTACAAGCAATCGTACTGCGGTTGTTACAGAGGACTATTGTTCTGTGAACATGAGTGGTTATATGAAGTTTAGTCGCAAGATCTAGACATTGTCTCTGATATTATTCAAACATTTCGAACTCTAGCTATTCGGTCTTGGCAACAGAATCTGAGACTCCACCGAACATGACTATCGACTGCGCGCTGCAGCATAATCGTCGACCATATTGTCATGGTTCTATGGGGCAAATCGATCAATTTAATACAAATGATAATTTAAATCGAACAATAAGTTGAAAGAACAAAGGGACAATAACAATTAAAAACAAAATGCTACTTAAAAATGTGGGAGAACAATTGAAATAAATCGTGACGACCTGAATAGTTCTGGATTAAACCACTTAATTGTTGTTGAATGATGAATCACGATTTTCAAACAAAAGATGGGGAGGTGACCACTAAACAGGTATAAATTAGGAGGGTCGTCATCACTAATTACTTTTTGAGTAGTTACTTTATAGAGTAGCTTATTCGAGGCGCTGTCAGAGTCACCAGAAGCAGGGCAGAGATCTCTGAATTCGAGAACTGATCCAGGAAACGCTAGATCATAGCAGCATCATGAAAATCCATAATATCATAACCTTGATACATGTTTGTTGTCTAGTTAGTGCAGATCATACAGCGATGTATCTTGATCTCAGTCTATACAAATCTGTAGTAAATTGTGAATTAAACACCATACGAGAACCTACATGTATGGATTTCTTGGATGAGTTGAGCAATTCTGATTACTTCCTGGACAAACTGTCGGAGGGCCAGTATATTCTCGATATCAACAAAACGAGGACGAATTCGTCTATGTGCGAGTTCAATGTAGACATTCTGACGATCTTTCAAAACGTGAGAAGACCAAAAATCCGATCTTTGATCAAAGATTCTCGATGGTACTGCGAACAGGATGAGAATTTCGTTGAATTGACCTCCCAAATATGCAATGGGTACTCAAACTGCCTGACGGACGAGTGTGGCTGCCCCCAAATGGAGGGAGAGAGCCTGTTCTACTGTGTTGATGGGTCTGGATGTATCGCAGGAAAAAACACCTGTGATGGTACCAGTGATTGCATCGATGGATCTGATGAGTGCGTATGTGAGGGCATGATCCACCTAAACTGCATGGTCTTTGGGGAGAACACGTACTGTGTCACCCTGGAGACACTCTGTGAACTTTGGGCTGACGGCAAGGTTGTGCGTGCTTTGTTGCTTTGCCTTCCGAAACAAGAGTTTAAAAGTTACAGCGCTAGGTGCAGGGAATATTTCAGCAGCCGTGAGGAAGAACGAACTAATCCCGTTCAGTTATGTTTACATGAATATTTGCCAGAAACGCTGGATAACAAAGTTTCTGATTACTGTAGACAAAACTGTACCGATTATTTCGGGAATGAGACATGGGACAATTTTTGTGATAGCTTGTTGTTTGGGTACACTGGTTCCTTCATAACCACAGTCAAATGCGATGCCGGCAGTACAGTGTATCTAACGAACTTGTGCGACGGAAACAACGATTGTTTTAATGGAATAGATGAGCTTGGCTGCCCTGGTAGGTTCTATTGTTTCGAAAACAGTGCCCAAGAGTGGATCGAGACCCACCAAGTCTGTGATAACATAAAAGATTGTTCCAATGGGGCGGACGAGTGTAATGACTGTAACCTGGGAGCTTTCACGTCATCGGATTTCCTCATCAGCTCCAATATCCTGTTCATATTTACCTTGATTCACGGTCTATCGGTATTGATTATGAATGCAAAGCAAGGGCACAAGTGCTACTTTAAAAATCCTTCAAATCACGCGGGCAAAATTGACAGGTTCATTCTCCTTCAGATCATCTCATACGATTTCCTGATGGGTTTCTATGAGGTTCTTATTATCATAGCGTCGATAGCCATCCGGATAAAGGGAAAGTACTGTAATTTTGATGAGGCATGGAGATCAAGCGCATACTGCATTGCTCTGGGAATGCTCTTCACCTTTTCATCACACGGATCCTTGCTTTCCATAGCCCTCATGAGCATTGTGAGGTGCATAACATGTCTCTCAAATAACACAATACACATTGACATGTCGTACCTCGTGGCATTTTCCGTCTTAATCTTCATGATTAATATCGCAAACTCCGTACTCCCTATTTTGCCGCTGTCCTACATCCAGAACATCTTTAGAAGCGAGGTATTCTTCACCTACATAACAAAGAACCCGTATATAAGTAGAAACCCCCTGAATTACACCTACCTGAAAGAACTGCACAACACGCTATTCGAGCGGGAAAGTGCTGATTTATACAATATACTGGCAGATTTCAGGCACACAACATCTGATGCAGCTATATGGGACACAACGGAGATCAGCTTCTACGGGTACACAGGACTTTGCGTGCACAATGTGTTCAAGAGACAAGCGTCGTTTCAGGACTATCTGGTATCATACCTAGCCATCATAGCAGCCCTATTGCTGATCACCACTGCCGCATACACTGCCATCGTGTTTAAAGTCAGAAAGTCTAGGAATAAAGTAAGGAACATCGCAAAACCTAATTCTGAAGCAGATACTCGAAACGCATCAGTGACCACCAAAGTGATGCTGATAATCCTAACACAGCTAGTATGCTGGATATCGTTCATAGGTGCTACATGCTACTACACTATCTGTGATGACGTAGCTGTACCAGGCATGATATACGAAGTGTTTGCATTGGTTGTAATTCCCAGTAACAGTCTTCTTAACCCCGTGTTTTACAGTGAATTGTACAAGATACTTGTCGCCAAAATCGCAACGCTGAGGGATAAGATAGCGAAGTGGTGGTCTGAATCTAATGAGCATGTCACCGAAATGTCGAACCTCGAGCATTTAAACTCGTCAACGCACGATAAGCCGGTAGATTTGCCTGGTACAACGGCCCCCAGAGAGGAAACGCCCCAGAGAGCGTGAAGTTTGTGCCAGATACTCTGCTATATGATGGGGTCACCGGTGAGGTGCCAATGTATGCGGTCATGCGGATAGCATGAAGATGGAGGGTGGTGAAGAATGAACAATGAACATGAGAATTGAGAATGTTAACGGTTTGTCCTGTTTCAGCTTGGACTGTGCGTCGTACAGTGTACGAATATTTTGTGCTTGTTGTATATTTATCGATTCAGTAAGTGTAGAATATGGGACTTCTCTAAACCGGCGGTTACATACTCAATCAATTAGGGACCACCTTTAACCATGTCAAAATTTAATCAAATCTGCTGCTTTTTTGCATAGGAAACATTCTGCACATATAGTGAAAGTACAATCTGCGCGCGCAGATACGTACGTGAAATCATACTTCATGAAAATTCAAGTGGTATAATTTCTATCGCGCGTTCCTGCAAGTCTACGCAATTCTCACATTTTTTATGAAATTGAATCCCAACGAAGAATTTTGGGAACTCAAGTCTCAACTGACCTGTTGTTGCTTTGGTCGCCAGCGGGGGCATTTTCGAATAGCTCCTGAAAAGAAATCCGTATGAAATACCTTAAAAATGTGTCCAATTGTGTGCGTGTGTACTGTGTATGTGTAATCGAATGTTGAATATCATTCACACATATTATGTCCCATTAATTCTTCGTATGCACATTATGAAATAGAAATTTGAGATCTCCGAATTTCACAGTATGATGGATCAGGCATAGAGCACTGGGCCACGTTACAGAATACAGTTTCTACCCTCCGTGAACTAAAAGTTGCTTTTAACTGGCTCACAAAACGGTGTACAATGCTAAACCCTGTTACCAATTGATAAGATGGAAGAATTTATTAACATGCTGAACCACACGTAGGGCCCTTGGTTGATGAACAAAGGAGACATTGGGGAACATCTCACAAAACCCTTCCCGCGACAAGACTCGAATATAACAAACATGTTAAAACACAATGCATCAGACATTGTGAGAGTCAATAACTTAGCATATGAATGTATCAAAGTAGCGCCAGATTCAGATATAACTATGATATCATTGTATGTACATAGTTTCATTTGTTATCTTCAGACATGTATTTTTACAAAATGAGAGTGATCATCGCATTAGTGTACATTGTACTATGTACATTGTACAGTTTACACTGTACAAAGGACCATTACTGTAGAATGTATACTTCACAGGGAATGTATAGTATACATTGTATACAATACACTTGTTGTACTCTCCCAGGTATGTTATATCTACAGGTTATAACAATGTTGGACGTTGGCCAATGACCTTCTATAATGTCGGAACGAAATAGGGTAGCTACTCAGTAATGAGGATGAAATGAACGCGTGCTTCAGCCACAGGAAAAGGCAATAAATTAATAGAGAATGACGAGGTAAAAATGAACAAACTCAGAAATGCAGATTGCAGGGTAATAAATAACAATAATGTAAAAGACGCAATATTTACCTGTGATTGCTTGTCAAAATCCCACGCACTTGACACATTTGGTGGCCAAGCCTGATCAGCGCCAGGGGTGTCATTACCGTCCCATATATCAGCTCTATCCGAGATATTATCTCCCAACTGAAACACGAGAAAGCATAATTATAATTACAATACCCTCCGTCCCTCCAATTAGTAGCCATTTGTAAAATCAAAATGTGGAGTGGGAATTAAAGTGGGACGTAACATACATCTAGAAGAGCTAAGTTTGATTGAGCAAATGCGTCATAGGATATGAAACCATCCTGTCCGATTTGGTTTAGCATGTCATCTGCATACTCATCATCATATCCCAGATGTCTGCAAACTTCCACCAAATCAGTCCTGTGATAAGTCACAGAATTCAAGCCATGTCAAACGAAGTTTGTGTGTGTCTGAATATGTATACAATGTAAATGAGTGCAAATAAACAAATGAAAGAAAAATGTATCATCTGTGTAAAGTACCTGTCGATGAACCCATCACCATCTGTATCAAAGCAATTGAATATTTGTTTTATTGCCTGTAGAGGATCATTGAGGTCGAGCTCGCTTTCTGATTCTGATAGATCGACATCTGGATTGTTTTCAAATGTCTCAGCTTCTACTCCTTTGCTATTCATTTTCACTACTAACAATCATCTAACGGGGAGGAAATATATGTGATCTCAGTGGCTAAATGTGAATCATTTGGGAAAAATAAAGGAAATCCGCATTCCACAGCTATATACGGTATCTTGATAGCAAATATATTTGTTTGAAAGTCAAGTAATACCAAATCAAGGGTTTATCAATCCAGTAACACATTTATTGAATGAAAATTCACTCATAAAGAAATAGATATCAAATAATAAATAACTTCAATTTCAACATCAAATTTCAACTTCCTGATCAGGTCAATAGTATACATCACTATATACAAATTATAGTGCTTAGATGATGTAGCTTAAGCCTCCAAAGTCTATATCAATTGATTCAAAGTGTACACCTTTTATTAAAGACTTCAGCTAATATCACAGGGCATCCAATCATTGCAACTCCAAATTAGGTGCAATGCCAACAGGGGACTGAGCAGCACCTGATCTCGCTAGAAAATCAGCAGCTTCATTGCCAGGTTCCCCATTATGTGCTTTCACATGAACCCACACAATGTCTAATTGGGAGCTTAGTTCATGGAGATACTCAAATAATCGTCTATTTTTTACAGGTTGACCTTTAGCATCTGTAAAACCATTTGTTTTCCATTTCAAAATCCATTCTGTAACACCTTTAATAGTATAAACTGAATCTGTCCGTATTTCAAGATTCTGTAGTCCTCTTTTCAGTGCAGTTTGACAAGCTCTGATTGCAGCCCATAGTTCAGCCCTCTGATTTGTTTGCTCACCCCACAATCTCTCAGCCAAATTGTAACAATTGTCAGCTCCCCAAAAAACACCAATTCCTGCACGCCTAGATGCTTTTGATGATGATCCTTGATTGACACAGGAGCCATCACAGTACACAATTTCTCTTGATTGCAAAGCATTCTTCATCTTCTTATTGCACTTTTTAGAAAGATTTGAAATCTGTTTCAATAACTCAAAATTCTTTTCATCCTCAAGATTTACTTCATCCTCAAAGTCTGATACAGAATCATTTTTTGAGGGACTGAATTCACCACCAATTGATAAATCATCAGAGTCAACACTAGAATCAAGAACATTCGAGTTTGAGTAGAAATTCACAGCGTCATCAAAGTCTTTGAATTTCTTGTACATTGGATGTGAGAATCCCTTAATTTGCTGCTGACATTCATACCATGAATTGTAAATTCCAGGTGCATGGCCTCTCACAACACAATAATATATAGAAGAGGAGGAACATTTATCTTTCAAATTCTTGCCACTAGCAACACTATTATCTTCAATGAATCTTTCAGCAAGATACTTGAAAGAGAATTTTTGATACTTAGCATTTCTGAATCCTGTTACTTGTTTCTTACAGTCATCCCAATTTTCATATATCCCTGGAATCCTGCCTACTGCTACTCCATACCAACAACCTTTTCCTGTCTTTGGCATAGAGAGGTAGCAGGCCTAGAGGGCAATGTAAGAGTGAGGAATCTCTCTTCATTGATGTCATTAATTGATAACTTTCAATGATAACAATGCCTAATCAAACTTTGTAGATCTGTTTGGCAGTTTATTTTCAATTCAATGTGGGAAATGGTCTGCATTATACATGAGTAAATGGTGGTCAGGCCAGTATAACTTATACTTTGGCCTATTTAAGTTACATTTGCTCAACTTCTTGATAGTAAATGTCATTGTATATGGAATTCGAATTATATTCCCATACAACTTGTTTCCAATGTCTTATGGAGGAGGTGCTCCAGCTAATTGATCATTGAAGTCAGTGAAACACAGGATGTTGAAAATGAAGTATAACTAAATAGAGTGAATGAAACGAATCAATTGAGTGCGAGTATGAGATTTGCGAGAATATTTGCCTACATCAGTTTAAAAAGATGTAAATAAGTGTCTTGATGTCAGTTTCATTCTTGTACTCATCATGGCATCATCCAATCATCTCAGATATTTTGATGAATTGATAAAACATCGCCACAAAAATTCATTAGGGTGCTCCAGGCCTGCATGGCCATGTCTTGGATAATATAACAATATAATATAAAAGTTTTGCCATAAAGCAACACAATTCGATGGATAGGTCACGTCCAGCTAGTTGTGAATCGATGACCATATGATAGACCCTGTCGAGAATTTCATTTGATACGCGCGTCGCGTAGTAGTGCGATATTGGACTTATTTTCATTATTCACATTTCAGCTGCGCGTGCATAAACTGACGGAGTGACGCGACGCAATATAACCGCAGCCGCGCCGTTTTTGTCGGATGTGCAGTTATCTGTTATGTTGTCAGATGTTACCTGACCTGTTTCTCGCGCGAGCGCGCCTTCATCGAAGCTGAAGGCCGAAACAGGCCTTCGATGAAGGCGCCGCCCGCGAGAAACTGAGGTCAGATAAAATCTGACAACTGTTATGTTCATTATTTCATGCGCGCGCCGCGCATGGCGTCCGTTGTCAATCGATGATAAACCCGAACCGTGTTGTGAATTTCGTTTCGCGCGCGCGCGTTGCGTCGCGCAAACTTATTCTCAGACACAAATTCTTGACATAAATTTTCACACACTTATTCTCGGCGCAAACTTATTCCTTGCTGACGCAATGCGCTTCGCGGCTTGCATCAGCGGTCTGGCATCGCCCGACAAGGCGTCATCAATAATGATGGTGTATCAAGACATCATTATTATTGTTATTATTATTGTTATTATTATTATTATTATTGGGACATTGAGAATAGAGTGCATGCTATGTTCCCATTGTGCTTTCTTCTTATTGAAATTCTCCAGCTATGCAATTCCAACAGTAGAATTCCAACCCTAGCAGCCTTTATTTATTCTCAGATATGGAGTAATAGAGTTCATGATTTATACATTGATACTCATGTGAGAAGGATTGGTAAGTTCTGAGTAGCCATGTTTCACTTTCAACCCTTGATTGTTTTACTAGAAATGAATTTCTGATCAACCTAGGTGAAAAACTTTCACCAATATTGTACAAATCAGTTTATCCAAGAATTGACTAACATGATAACCTTTCTATTTAGGTTGTTATAGACTTTGGGAACTCATGGAGCAGTCATTTGATGTTGAAAACACTTCCATTGGATCTTTGTCAGGTTATATATATCTCAATTAAATTATCTTTAGAAGTGCTAATATTTGAAGAACTATGTTTATCATCTGAACACTGGACCATTATGAATTAGTTCACTGCAAGATTCCTGCTATTGACCTCATGAAATACATACTCTGTTCCAATATAATCATTAAATTGTGTATGAGATAAATTCCAATGCCCTTCTACTTTGTGCTAGAATTAGTGAGGTGTTGGATAATGGCATGGTTCAGTGGATGGACTGGCAGATTAAACTCCATTAAATCAATTTGTAAGAGTGTGAATTGTGCATGGATTCATAGATTGGATTTCTTCAAGTCTTTGTGATTCCCTCACACAATGTCTCAAAATAAGTTCTGACACAGCAATGAAACTGCAATTTAGAATCATTATCTATTCAGAGTTAGCATGTCAGGTATTATATCAAACACACCTTTGAGCATTTTCAATTGCAAGCACAAAATGAACAGGGTTCAAATATTCAATATTTCATTTATCAGAAATATGAGACATTCATGGAAAGGATGTAAACATGTCCCAAATTATAAACTATAAGCTTCAATTGGGTTAATTCCTTTAGAACTACGAACTAAATTTTTGTATCTTTATTCTTTACATCTAGGCATCTTGTTGATAACGCATTCTTCTCAGACATAACTAACATTTTGAAAGGCCCTGAACTGCCCCCCGTGACCTGTGACCAGGTACTTTAGTCTGTTTTGTGAACTTGGTGATAGATATCTCTGTAGAGATTGCTTGCTTCAGCATCGGATGAGTGAAATTTAATTCTTAGGAGGAGGACTTCTCTGACTTGCTGAGTCGGAATATCATTGGAAGCAGTTCTGCCGATCCAACTGGTCGGGTATGTCTTTCATTCAGCTGCTGCCAAATACCAAAGTACACTACAAATTGGGATACACTGCTCAGGTAAATACTGCTCCTTTGTTTCTTGTGCGTCACTGTACAGGTATCATGACAATTCACACGGAGATCGACTGTACTAAAAACAAAATTAGAACTTCTGTTTTTAAGTGCTTGTGTGGGTGTCTCTATTCCACACGACAAAAGTCAGAGAGTTTTGTCTCAGTATAGGTTTGAGGTATTGAGGCTAACACGATATAAGTAGTGTTGTAGCACACTAAATTAGTATTCCCTCTTGTTACGGCAGGTTTGGTCTGGTAATGCTGGACAGATTGTGTGACAACGATTATAGCCTCATCTACTATCATCATGGGTATGACGAGCTGCAAAAACCGTCTTGGAGGTGGCTCGCCACCTGTTATCGTAGCTTCGACAGGAAGTGAGTAGTACCAAAACAAGACTTATCATACAGGGATACACATGTATGAGCATTATGTACATGTATTTATGTGTATACTACAAACAGGAGTAGAACCGATAGGTACTGTAGAGTCGGTACGTTTGAAATACTTGAGTAGATGTAGGAATATACTGGTGCAGGCAGCCCTGGCAGCCAGCTTGACAATTTGCACAGTACACGCCTACCAATCCGTAGATCTGGGCGGTCTGAGAAATACTCACCGACAGTATTGTATTCCTCAACAGTGATACGCTAACTCATAGCTTGTATGTTTTATGAAGGAGCACTGCGTTTCATATTACAGCTTTGTAATCTATTATGCCAGCTGCAGTAATGCCATAAATGGTTGAGACTTCGACAGTTGCCATTGACATGTTTGATCAGCATAATTGAACATATGTGATTTAAGAATAATCTATCGATTCAATAAATTTGCAGGTTTAAGAAAAACATCAAAGCATTCTATATCGTACACCCGAGTATAAAATTGAAGATGGTATTCCGTTTCCTGAAGCCCATGGTCAGGTAATGCACGTGTTTCACAGACCATGTCAGAATATGCCATGAACAAGATATATTCTCATATGTCGTTTTATATGTTGTGTCACGTGTTTTGCTGTTACTATGTTCCCAACATGTCTTGCTATATGTACCGTAGGGTTTTGCTGGTATTGCTCAATACTGACATACCTGGGTTGATGTTTCCAGAGGCAGTGCTAATTCATCAAATTAGCACAAAAAGTCACTATATTCCAGCCCTGCAACACACACACACACACACACACACACAC